>WSYH01002267.1:52781-91541 GCA_036426205.1 Ascaphus truei | reverse complement strand
CATACATAAAACAAGCAAGCTGAAAGTAAAATAACTATTTAATAAAACAAACGGAGCCTGCTGCAGTGGGTCATCAAGGGATTAAAACCCAAAACCCTACTTACAGCAGGACTGGAAATAACAAGCATGTGTAACCAAGTGGGGCAGACGCCTGCAGCGGTGAGGGTCTGTGTTGTACTGTTTAGAGCTGAAGTTTTTAAACTTAATTGTCATTAGATATTTCTATCCAATCAGTGATAAGTGAGGTGTATATAATGGGACTTCACCTTCACTGAATTATCCCCTGAGGAAGTGACGTCAGTCACGAAACGCATAGGGTCAGAGGTCACGGTGCCTTGGAGAAGCAATGGTTGTGAGAAGTGTCAATCAAGTGAAGCAGGAAGCAGCGTCATCGAGATATCGCGAGAGTTGTAGCTGTGCTTGCAGGCAGGAGAGTGGGGAGTTCCCCTACTCGGCATCCATCTTGGAGAGGGTTCCGAAGCTAGAGGGAAAGAAACTACACATTGGGGAGCCCGTGAGGAACCTCATCGCTGCAGGCGTCTGCCCCACTTAGAGAATGGAAACAAAAGAAAACAGCGCACAACGCCAAATAGTGAAGCAAATTCAACAATATATTATAGAATTAAAAAGGGGGTAATATATCTGCGTACATGAAAAAAGTTGGTAAAAGGCATGTAGTGTGTATCACACTGTTTACCACTCGGCAGCTGTTAACTGTAGAATCGGGTGCTTGCTTCCCTCTGCTGCTGCAGCTCAGTTGATTCTGGGGCAGGACGTCAGTCTTTTCACTCCCAAGGGGATTTCCCTTCATGCAGCCAGGTTCAGCAGCTGGTACTGGGGCTCGGTGAAATCGCTCCTGTTTCCTGGCCGATATGAAGCTGCTCCACTTGGTTACACATGCTTGTTATTTCCAGTCCTGCTGTACGTAGGGTTTGGCGTTTTAACCCCTTGATGACCCGCTGCAGCAGGCTCCGTTTGTTTTATTAAATAGTTATTTTACATTCAGCTTGCTTGTTTTATGTATGTCCCTTGTTAAGTGTTTCATGGTGTTTGTCCCATTTTAATATTACGTATTACACTATTATTTCTTTTTGTTTCTGTCCCTATGTCATGGACCCCCGGATTGGGGAGATTCCAGTGATTGGACCATTTGGATTTTCTTCTCTTCCATCTGTTTGGACTCTATTAGTGTAAGGAATCCGCTCCTGGCTTTGATTATAGCTTTTGCAGACTTCTGCATTTGCAAAAGCTTCCTCTGGCAATCAATGGCACATGTGCTGCCTCTCATTGCAGCTTCTGCCATGTGCTTCATCATTGGAGGAATACTCACACACCCTCCTCCTGTGATTGGATCTCCGCCCTTTATATCATGGGCTTTGGCACTGAAACAGTGCCGAGCATAAATTCCTACTCTGGACGTTACTGTCTCTGCCACTAGCCACTCTGGCTTGTATCCTGGTGTACTAACCTTTCTGGTTCTTGCCCCTAGTTCCTGAGGCCGCCTGCTAGTTCCATGCGGGGGCCCGTTCCTGACTTCTCTGCTGAAGCGTTGTTTCCTGAGGCCGCCTGCTAGTTCCATGCAGGGGCCCGTTCCTGACTTCTCTGCTGAAGCATTGTTTCCTGAGGCCGCCTGCTAGTTCCATGCGGGGACCTGTTCCTGACTTCTGTGCTGAGGCGTTGGTTTCCTGACGCTGCCCTGCGGTGTACTTCGGCCAGCCTGCTGTCTCCCCCTGCAGAGACCGGCGTCATGGGCTGAGGCAGTTCCTCACGAAGAGGCCACTCCCGCGCTCACGCTCCTAAGCTGAAGCGGGGAACTCCTGACTACCTGTTGCCGAACTCCTGCTTGAATAACGACGATGCTGCCTTCTCCAATCCTGACCCTGCTACGTACGACTACGAACTGCGCACTCCGGATCAGTCTGCGCGGACTAAGGTCGGTGATTATATAACCCCACCTCAGCCCCGCGGTCCGGTCCCAGTTTGTGGAGAGCACAATCGCAACAGTATGCTCGGCCCCACAAAACCGGACCGCGCCGTGGCGGAGGTGGGTACATTTTTTACTATGGAGATGGAGGGTTGGTCAGCGCACGGAATTTTGCTCAAAAATTTGAGATAAGAAGATATGGAACACGGAATTAGTGTTTTAGGTAGCCAAACAGTACAATAGAGAGTAAAAAAGTTTTCCTTTAAAATAATCAAAATTATTAAAAATATTTTAAAAAGAGAAAATTCTTAAATAAAATTCTTAAATAAAATTGTGTGGTTTGTTGAGCTATTTGTGGGCAGATGCAAAATATGTGCTATATGTGGATGACTAGCGGGGCTTCTGTATGCTTGTATAGCCTGCTGTTGGTCTGGGGTTTAAAAGGGGAAAATGGGGCTGGTTTACAGAGTCTAGTATGCAGTCTTTCCTTCATGGAGTGCTGCCAGAAGCAATGAATGGCTTTCTCACCCTCCCAGTGGAGGCAGTATGTGAGTTGCTTCTCTCCCGGGTGCCCAAATTGAAAGAAAAGGGCCGAACTCGGTGAGCATTCATTGCTTCTGTCAGCACTCCGTGAAGGAAAGACTGCATACTAGACTCTGCCTCCGCCTGAGAGTGCGTTCTTGTATGAAGGATTAACCCCTCAGGAAAGACTGATTCGTTAGGAACTCCTTACTAGATCTCAGCAATTTAATGAGGAAAGAAAGTCTCAACAGGCCCTGCTCTCCCAACGGTCCTGGGTTTTGTCCTCTTCAGACCAAAAGACTCTAGATCAGATTCTAGATGCCACCTGTGTGTTATGCCAAGATCTTGACTTAATCATAAGTGAGTGGGACCCTCCTCTCGCTGCCTACGCACTTTCTAATCACAATTTCTATGCTGCCAGTCCTGTTACTAAGCGCAAACCTCACGGGCCTCCCGATGTCGATGGAACCGAATGAAATGACAGGGAGGGAGGGAGAGAGAGGGAGAAGTGACAGGGAGGTGGAGAGAGAGGGAGAGGTGACAAGTATGGAGAGGATGACAGGGAGGGGGAGAGAGAGAGACACAAACACACACACACCCAGACAGAGACACACCCAGACAGAGACACACACCCAGAAAATTATATAAATAATTTATTGACATTAATTAAAATTAAATAAAAAATGAAGACATTAATTGGACATTCCTCATTGTCATTCCTGACCTGACCTTGGGGCTTGTTTATATAATATAAAAATGTGCTAAATAAATAGCAGGGGAAAGCAGAAATATGGTTGTGCATTATTATAAATATATATGTTGCTACTTACACTTACAGTACTTATTGTACAGACTGTGTCACACGTGCAGCGGAAGCTTTGCCTCTGAGCAGCTCCAGACCGTCTGACACACCTTCTCCTGTGCTCCTCGTGGCAGTCACTGTCACAGGTCAGTGATATCACTGCCATCCCATGGATCACTGCGGCCCCTCCCACCCGGCATCTGTCCAATCCCCTGCCGTCTTGCTGAGCTGCTCCTATCCTCCTCAAATGGCCACCAATCTCCTGCACCGTTACTCCCTGGTAGTGTAGTGTGGTGTGCTCTGCTCATACTCTGCCCCCCGGCTCTCGGCATTCTCACCCAATCCCGTGCATTTTAGCATTCTACTATGAAGGAGTATGCCGGGGCGGGGCTTTGTAGAATTCCGGCCGGCACGCAGGGGATTGGTTGAAGGATGTCTAAAGCCCAACCCCCCCGCATTCTATTCTACAAGTGAAAAAACTCACCAGCTGAGTCCCGCACCCTCCTCGCGCAGCTCCGCCGCCGCAGACTAGCGCACCGCCGCCCGCTCCACATCACATCTAAGTACCGGGACAAAGGCCAAAACCCGGGACATTTCCGGGACAGGCAGGCTACCGGGACAGTTGTGGTGTGAAGATAGTCAGCGCAAACCTCACGGGCCTCCCGATGTCGATGGAACCGAATGAAATAAAAGGATATGGATAAAAAAGAATTAAAATCTCAGTGTATTAGATACACATGTGGGGGATGGGGGAAGAGAGGGGGGGGGAGGGGGGGGAAAGGGGGAGGGGGGGAGGGCAGGGGGTGGGAGCAAGGAGGAGGATAATGCTGGAGGGGTTGATAATTGGTTTTCCACTTTAACTAATCAAAGAATACATAAAATTATGGATTCAGTGACTCACACGGGCTTGTGTGGTGTCTCTCCCTCAACGCTGACTGTAGTGGATTTATTACAGACTCATATGCTGGAGTCTCAATATACATAAAACTCACACGGCCTGATGTGAGTCCTTGTCCTCAGAGGGTGATGTCCTGTATGGATGGTGTCTGGGTTGTCTCAGCAGAATTATCCCCCGATGGGTGTAGTGTGTGAGTGTCTCCTCTCCCCGTTTCCCAGATGACCAAAAGGAGTGTATGCCAACAAGGGTTAACAACAATAAAAAAGGTCTTTAATGGGTATACAGTGGAGACATAAGCATATGAAATGCAAACATGTGGTGAACCATAAAAAGTATAGAACAATCTATGACAAAATGAAATAAATTATACTAAGACACAATGAAATAAAATAAAATAAGACACAATGAAATAAAATGAAATAAAGCAAACACAAGGACTACACTCACACTTGAAGTCAAATAAAATGGCCCAGCCTCAGCCGCTCGGTACACTCCTGCACGGTCTCCTCCTCCGTTCTTGTTCCCACTGGCGCGTCCGGCAGCGGAACCGGAAGAGGGGATCTGCACCGGATGTCCTGTAGTGTGCTGGGTCCCTCTCTCAATGAGCTCCGGCAATGTTTCGCAATAAGCTTCGTCAGGTTCCTGCTGGATGCTCATTGTGTGCTGTATATATAGGTATCCCCCTTTAGTTAATTGGTTGATCACCTGTTTCTGATTAAAATTAAAACGGAGTAAAAATGACTATTTTATGTCTTTATAAGTGTTGCCGTTATTAGCCCTTAGTATTTATGGTAACCGGATGGTGGATTTCAACTTTGTAAGAAGAGATTGCATAATTAAAGTTGCATAGTAGAAGTTGCATAATGATCTTTACCCAGCACTAATTAAAAATGGGTGTTCAAACAGACTTAGTTTTTCTTTCAATTGCGCGACTATCTGGTGGGAACAGTATTTTCGAAATAATCACAATGTTAGGAACCATTAAAATCCTCCGTGAGTCACTCCTTTTAAACTTTTTTTGCTCTTAGTTAAAATCTTGCCATTCGTGATACAATGGTGCCACCATGTGGCCAAACGTGAAAATTACATCTACCTTGACATTGCAAAATCATATTTCTTGCTGTGGGCAGTATGCCCTACATTTGTACAAAACACATTTAGAATGGTTATAAAGAGTGGTGTATTAGAAAGGTATTTTAAAAAATAGGGAAAAAGGGTTTAGAACCTAATGATTTGGCAGGCACATTTGAAATGATTCAGGGAACATCTAAAAACCTTTCCTTCCTTGGAAGAGCAAGAATAAGTATACATACACAATTAAAACCTAATGTGGCTCAATCCTTAGGATGGAGAACCCTGGAGAGGTCGTTCAGCTAACTAGACATCATTTAATGGATAGCTCTTAGGAAATAGTAGATCAAAAACCAAATATTGGAGTGCTCATTCAGATAGCTGGAGTAACTCCGTGTTTCACTTCACACTTAGATGATTTGCAGTCTGATAAAAACTTTATCATGGTTTAAACCATGGTGCCACCTTGTGGCTGTGTGTGGAAATTACATTGACATTGTCATTTCTAATAGTAAGTCTTTGAAACTTAAAAGATGTTCAGGGTTATTCGTTGCTAGTTTCTAACTTCAAATCTGCTTGCAGTTTCATACAGAGTGAGTTCATTAGTTGTCCCGATGATGTGCATCACTTTTGGTCCTCGAGGGTAGGTTCAAGGTGGATTCTTATACGATACGCACTCCCCTATATGAAATGGGATGGGAGAGGAATCAGTGTGTGTTTGGACATGCTTCTGGAATGATTTTTTTAAAATGACTTTTAAAAATGATTTTTAAAAATGATTTTTAAAAAGGGGGAAATGGAAACAAATCAATGTGTGTTCAAAGAAAGGCTGCAATGTCTATATCTACGTTAAGGCCTGCGGGTGCCAGGCTTTTCAGTTTATATATCCAAAAAGTTTCTTTTCGCGATAGAGATGTCAGTCTGTCCCCTCCCCTCCAATGAGGGGGGACTACTTCGATGCCCCTGAATTCAAGGCCTGATGGGTCTCCTTGGTGATGCAGTGCAAAATGCTTCGAGACGCTATGTGTCATTAATTTGCGTCTAATGTTCCCTAGGTGTTCCAGAATGCGTACCCGTAGTGGTCTACTGGTACGTCCTACATACTGGAGTCCACAGGGGCAATTTAAAAGGTAAACTACGAATTCTGATTTACAGTTAATAAAACTGGTGATTTTAAACTGTTCTGTTATTTTAGAGATGAACTGAATTTTTTCTTTGGTTCCCTGTTTGCATGCTTTGCAAGAATTACATCTATGGAAACCTTTAACTTTTTGTAGCCAGTTGGGATCATGGCCTGTTGCACTATTTTCTGGCCTAAAAAGGCTTGGTGCTAACCTTCTTTTGATATTGTCAGCCCTCTTATAGATGACTCTCGGCTTCCCTGGAAGATAATCCTTCAGAGTGGGGTCTCCTTGTAGGAGATGCCAGTGTTTATTCAGAATTTGTTGTATGCTTCCTGCATCTTGGCTGTACTGTGTTAAAAAAGCTATGCTGAACTCCTCTTTGGGCTTTGGTGGATTTGTTTTGAGGATTTCACTACGTTTGAGCTTCCCTACATCTCTTATTGCTATATCCATTTTGTCGTTATCATAGTTTTTAGCAATGAAGCGGTTTTTAAGTATATTGGATTGCTCCCTATAGACATTATCATCGCTACAGTTTCTCCTAATTCTGCGAAACTGTCCTGGGGGTATGTTCTTTAACCAATTTTTGTGGTGGCAACTGGTGTTGAGTAAGTAATTGTTACAGTCTACTGTTTTGAAGAAAGTTTTGGTCTTAAGTACATTGTCTTCTATATAGATTGTCAGATCTAAGAAGTCTACTGAGTTAATTCCTATACACGACGTGAAAGCCAAATTTCTCTCATTATTGTTAATGTAATTTAAGAAGTGATTCATTCCTGGACACTGTCTACTATAAAGGAGAAGCAGAGAGGATACTGTCGGACGACGTCACCTATGCACGTCTTAAGACGAATCCGCATAAAGAATTCTGTACGAATCCTCACTCTGCTAGATAAGGCAAGACGACAGGATCTCCTAAATGAGAAAGAAATATGACTATCTTAATGTCAAGTTCCCAGTATGCCGATATTCTACTTTCTACCTAAAATACACAAAAACATGGAAGCCACCACCAGGGAACCCATCATCTCTGGGATAGGCTCGCTCACGTCGCGACTATCAGAGTATATAGATGGCTTCCTGCAAACCATATGTTGCGGAGATGCGGTCTTACCTTAGAGATACCACGCAAATTCTAATATATTGGAACAGATAGTCTGCAAAGACTATAAAATGTGCACTTGTGACGTAACTTCATTATACACATCCATAAAGCATGATGATGGAATCGAAGCCATCAATAGGACAATAACAAGCGATAAAGGTTAAAATGGAACAGCAACGCTTTATTTTAGAAAGTATCATTTATTCTTAAACACACCTTTTTAATTTCGATGAACCTACTTTTTTAAAAAATGTGGTACAGCATGGGTACGAAATTCGCACCAAGTTATGCCAACTTGTGTCATGGACAATTGGGAGACCGATCCATCTGGTCGGACCATATTATGGGGCGGATCTCGTCCTGTGGCGAAGATACATCGATGATGTGTTCTTCATCTGGAAAGGATAGCGGGAGTAGCGAAAGCTTGAGCTTCCAGGGAAGCCGAGAGTCATCTATAAGAGGGCTGACAATATCAAAAGAAGGTTAGCACCAAGCCTTTTTAGGCCAGAAATAGTGCAACAGGCCATGATCCCAACTGGCTACAAAAAGTAAAGGTTTCCATAGAGTAATTCTTGCAAAGCATCAAACAGGGAACCAAAGAAAAAAATTCAGTTCATCTCAAAATAACAGGAGAACAGTTTAAAATCACCAGTTTTATAACTGTAAATCAGATTCGTAGTTTACCTTTAATTGCCCCTGTGGACTCCAGTATGTAGGACGTACAGTAGACCACTACGGGTACGCATTCTGGAACACCTAGGGAACATTAGACGCAAATATAATGACACATAGCGTCTCGAAGCATTTTGCACTGGCATCAACCAAGGAGACCCATCAGGCCTTGAATTCAGGGCATCGAAGTAGTCCCCCCTCATTGGAGGGGAGGGGACAGACTGACATCTCTATCGCGAAAAGAAAATTTTGGATATAAAAACTGAAAAGCCTGGCACCCGCAGGCCTTAACGTAGTATATAGACATTGCAGCCTTTCTTTGAACACACATTGATTTGTTTCCATTCCCCCTTTGTGTAACCTAAAGCCATTCTTTTACCCCCAAAGCTGCATTTCCGCTTTTAAAAAGCCCTGTTTCCGACCAAAGTGTACTTTTAAAAAAAAACATCATTCACCGATAGCCAGTCCCAAAATTCATTACAATCTGATGTGTCACCTGCTTCCCATCCCATGTGTATAGGGATTGTGCCCGTTTTAAATATCGTAGATTGAATACACCCTCTTGGAACCTGTCCTCTTTCCCGAGACCAAAACGCTGCATCGCACATCACCACCTCACACGGCACATTCCACCTATTCATGAACCAATCTGTATGATAACTAACGCAATTTGAAGTTAGGAAAGATAATCCTTCAGAGTGGGGTCTCCTTGTAGGAGATGCCAGTGTTTATTCATAATTTGTTGTATGCTTCCTGCATCTTGGCTGTACTGTGTTAAAAAAGCTATGCTGAACTCCTCTTTGGGCTTTGGTGGATTCGTTTTAAGGATTTCACTACGTTTGAGCTTCCCTACATCTCTTATTGCTATATCCATTTTGTCGTTATCATAGTTTTTAGCAATGAAGCGGTTTTTAAGTATATTGGATTGCTCCCTATAGACATTATCATCGCTACAGTTTCTCCTAATTCTGCGAAACTGTCCTGGGGGTATGTTCTTTAACCAATTTTTGTGGTGGCAACTGGTGTTGAGTAAGTAATTGTTACAGTCTACTGTTTTGAAAAAAGTTTTCGTCTTAAGTGTATTGTCTTCTATATAGATTGTCAGATCTAAGAAGTCTACTGAGTTAATTCCTATACACGACGTGAAAGACAAATTTCTATCATTATTGTTAATGTAATTTAAGAAGTGATTCAAGTTTTCGCTACTGCCTTTCCAGATGAAGAACACATCATCGATGTATCTTCGCCACAGGACGAGATCCGCACCATAATCATGGTCCGACCAGATGGTGTCGGTCTCCCAATTGTCCATGAACAAGTTGGCATAACTTGGTGCGAATTTCGTACCCATCGCTGTACCACATTTTTGTAAAAAATAGGTTCCATCGAAACTAAAAAGGTTGTGTTTAAGAATAAAATTGATACTTTCTAAAATAAAGCGTTGCTGTTCTATTTTCACCATTTTATCGCTTGTTATTGTCCTATTGATGGCTTCGATTCCATCATCATGCTTTATGGATGTGTATAATAAAGTTACGTCACAAGTGCACATTTTATAGTCTTCTTGCCAGACTATCTGTTCCAATATATTAAGAATTTGCGTGGTATCTCTAAGGTAAGACCGCATCTCCGCAACATATGGTTGCAGGAACCCATCTATATATTCTGATAGTCGCGACGTGAGCGAGCCTATCCCAGAGATGATGGGTCTCCCTGGTGGTGCTTCCATGTTTTTATGTATTTTAGGTAGAAAGTAGAATATCGGCATAACTGGGAACTTGACATTAAGATAGTCATATTCTTTCTCATTTAGGACTCCTGTCGTCCTGCCTTTATCTAGCAGAGTGAGGAATTCTGTACAGAATTCTTTATGCGGATTCGTCTTAAGACGTGCATAGGTGACGTCGTCAGACAGTAACCTCTCTGCTTCTCCTTTATAGTAAACAGTGTCCATAATGACTACCCCTCCCCCTTGTCTGCTTGTTTGAATGTGATTCCCTTATCCTTTTCTAAGTTCTAAACAATAAAAGTGTGGCATTTAATACTGAGGCTAGACAAAATCCAACTAGACGCCAGGAAGCAGACACCCTAGTAACACCCAGAGAAAATAAGGAAACCAAAACCCATACAATCAAAGACGCAGCAAATCACAAAAGGGATGAGACCAAGAAACATGATAGAGACAGAGAGGATCAGGGAGAAAGCCACAATTACTATTCTAAAGCAAAGGAGTATCAGGAAAGGTATCATACAACTAAGCCAGCCACATACAATTACAGAGCAAGATCATCACTTGAACGTCGTGACAACAGGTATGAAAGAGAACGGAGCAGGGATAGGGACCCTAGATCACCCTACAAACATTATGGGTCCAATCGAGAATATAGAGAGAGACGCTATGAGAGAGAAGAGAGCCAAAGGAGACACTACCGGTCACCCCACAAACACCAGAGGGAACAAAGCCAAAGAAAGGAACGCAGATCCCCCTATAGGGAACAGAGGGCAACACACAGGGAACGACAGGACAAGGAGCAGGGCTATGGGAGAGAGCAAAGATCACCCCGACCACACGCAGGGCATTTTTTAGAACAGGCCCATACAACAAAACCTCCACCCCTAGCCACTCAGAATCGCTTCCTAGTGTTAGAAGACCAGAAGGAAATAGAAACACCAAATACAAAACTCAGAAAAAGACCACACGAGGAAAGCGGGGAGGACGAAGGACACAGAAAAAGAGCAGCGATCTAAATAACATATTCAACCTGAGTAAAAAAGAACTTAATATAGATGAATGTAACCTAATAAAAAAGGGGTTAAACTTCGCTCCAGTCGCAAAGGCGAATAGCTTCAATCTGTATATAGACG
Organism: Ascaphus truei; assembly: GCA_036426205.1. Classification (NCBI taxonomy): domain Eukaryota; kingdom Metazoa; phylum Chordata; class Amphibia; order Anura; family Ascaphidae; genus Ascaphus; species Ascaphus truei. The sequence goes on along the minus strand of WSYH01002267.1, from coordinate 80,558 downwards.
CACACAAGTATATTAGACAGCTTACAATTAAGAAATTCTTCATCTCAAAAGATGCACAAACCAGAGAGATAGTGAGCAGTAATGCTAATTTGAACATAGAGAGTGATGAGTTCAAACATTCCAACCTCAAAAATAAGTCTAAATTCTATCCTAGTTGGGCGAAAGGCCATAATCTTGAAGTATTCCATCAGAAAATACAGGAGGATTTTGACAGACTGACCTCGAANNNTACACTAAGCTAATAAAAATAATCTAGACACTTAAGGAAAAAATCGCTTCTAACAACTTAGAAAAGGATAAGGGAATCACATTCAAACAGATCAGACCAAGGGGGGGGTAGTCATTATGGACACTGTTTACTATAAAGGAGAAGCAGAGAGGTTACTGTCTGACGACGTCACCTCTGCACGTCTTAACGAATCCGATAAAGAATTCTGTACAGAATTCCTCACCTGCAGATAAAGGCAGGACGACAGGAGTCCTAAATGAGAAAAGAATATGACTATCTTAATGTCAATTCCAGTTATCTCATATTCTACTTTCCTACACTAAATACATAAAACTGGAAGCACCACCAGGGAGACCCATCTCTGTCTCTGGGATAGGCTCGCTCACGGTCGCGACTATCAGATATATAGATGGGTTCCTGCAACCATATGTTGCTGAGATGCGGTCTTACCTGAGAGATCCAGCAAATTCTTAATATATTGGAACAGATAGTCTGGCAAGAAGACTATAAAATGTGCGCTTGTGACGTACACTTATTATACACATCCTAAAGCATGATGATGGAATCGAAGCCATCAATAGGACAATAACAAGCGATAAAGGTGAAAATAGAACAGCAACGTTTATTTAAATAGTATCAATTTTATTCTTAACACCAACCTTTTTAGTTTCGATGGAACCTATTTTTTACAAAATGTGGTACCAGCGATGGGTACGAAATTCGCACCAAGTTTTTGCTCCAACTTGTTCATGTGACATTGTGGAGACCAACACCATCTTAACCACCCTGTATTTTGCTTCTCTCGTCCTGTGGCGAAGATACATCGATGATGTGTTCTCCACCTGGAAAGGCAGTTAGCGAAAACTTGAATCACTTCTTAAATTACCTTAACAATAATATAGAAATTTGTCTTTCACGTCGTGTATAGGAATAACTCAGTAGACTTCTTAGATCTGACAATCTTATAGAAGACAATACACTTAAACGAAACTTTTTCAAAACAGTAGACTTCACATTACTTACTCAACCCTTGTCTGCTTGTTTGAATGTGATTCCCTTATCCTTTTCTAAGTTTTGTAGAGCGATTTTTTTCTTTAAGTGTTAGATTATTTTTTGTTAGCTTAGTCGTATTCGAGGTCAGTCTGTCAAAATCCTCCTGTATTTTCTGATGGAATACTTCAAGATTATGGCCTTTCGCCCAACTAGGATAGAATTTAGACTTATTTTTGAGGTTGGAATGTTTGAACTCATCACTCTCTATGTGCAAATTAGTATTACTGCTCACTATCTCCCTGGTTTGTGCATCTTTTGAGATGAAGAATTTCTGCGTCTATATACAGATTGAAGCTATTCGCCTTTGCGACTGGAGCGAAGTTTAACCCCTTTTTTATTAGGTTACATTCATCTATATTAAGTTCTTTTTTAGTCAGGTTGAATATGTTATTTAGATCGCTGCTCTTTTTCTGTGTCCTTCGTCCTCCCCGCTTTCCTCGTGTGGTCTTTTTCTGAGTTTTGTATTTGGTGTTTCTATTTCCTTCTGGTCTTCTAACACTAGGAAGCGATTCTGAGTGGCTAGGGGTGGAGGTTTTTTTGTATGGGCCTGTTCTAAAAAATGCCCTGCGTGTGGTCGGGGTGATCTTTGCTCTCTCCCATAGCCCTGCTCCTTGTCCTGTCGTTCCCTGTGTGTTGCCCTCTGTTCCCTATAGGGGGATCTGCGTTCCCTTCTTTGGCTTTGTTCCCTCTGGTGTTTGTGGGGTGACCGGTAGTGTCTCCTTTGGCTCTCTTCTCTCTCATAGCGTCTCTCTCTATATTCTCGATTGGACCCATAATGTTTGTAGGGTGATCTAGGGTCCCTATCCCTGCTCCGTTCTCTTTCATACCTGTTGTCACGACGTTCAAGTGGTGATCTTGCTCTGTAATTGTATGTGGCTGGCTTAGTTGTATGATACCTTTCCTGATACTCCTTTGCTTTAGAATAGTAATTGTGGCTCTCTCCCTGATCCTCTCTGTCTCTATCATTTTTCTTGGTCTCATCCCTTTTGTGACTTGCTGCGTCTTTGATTGTGTGGGTTTTGGTTTCCTTATTTTCTCTGGGTGTTACTAGGGTGTCCGCTTCCTGGCGTCTAGTTGGATTTTGTCTAGCCTCAGTATTAAATGCCACACTTTTGTTGTTTTCATATTTTGGATAGTTCTTATATCTATCTGGATTTGTTGGCTAGCTTGATATGTTAGGTCTTGAATTTTGGTGTTTGGTGCTACCTTCCCTACTCCTATATTCAAACATTTTCCTATCCCTTGGTGTGCTACAGTAGGTGGGACCAATGTGACCTTTTGCCACCTGGGGTTGGACCCCACTACATAGTCTTCCTCATCTCGTCTAAATTTTTTATTCTTAGACTCTATTAGGTTTTTTTCTATGGCGTCTATTTCATCCGCTAGTTTTTTGTCCCTAGTTAGGAAAGTGGGATTATCTGTGGAGATTTCTAGTCTTCTCTGAATTAATGTTACTTCTTGATCGATTTCTAATAGGGTCTTTGTATGGTGTTTGACGATAAGTTTCATTAAGCTGAATGAACAAGCATCCATGGCTTCCTCCCATTGTACATTATATTCTATGTCTGCTAAATCGAAAGATGATTTTTTATCAAACCGTAAACCCCTCGGGATACGTTTAATGGCTAAGTATTTTTCTAGGTAGACTTTGTCCCAGACCTTCTTGGTCTCTTTCTTGAGTAAATTCTCAAGTTTGTCGAATTCGTTGTTTATTGTTTCTATATCTCCCATCTCCGCTGACTCAATTTCCCTCATTTTGTTTTCTATGTTATTACTTCTGAAAATTCTTTTTGTGAACACACTCTCCTTGATTTCGACCGAATCTTCTATCTCTATGGCTGCTTCTTCCATATTGAGATTGTCTGTGTGGGGTGCTGCCACCAGGATGGGATTAGAAAAGCCTGGAGGTTGTTTGAACTGGGGCGCTCCCTAGGATTTGTGGCGGGGGGGGGGGGGGGGGGTCCGGTAGGGGAATTGTAGGTATCATCAGCGGGTACAATCTGGTTGCCAGGGGCGACTGGAAGGATGTGTCAGCACCGCGCACAGGGATTTATTTTTTTTAGACTGCATTTTTTTGAGACTGCATTTTTTTTTTGACGGGCATGGCCAGGACTGCGAGTGATCCAGAGGGGAGCATGCGCCCCCCCCTTGACCCCTCCTGCGGACGCCCATGCCCACACCCAAAATACAATACCCCAACACACACCAAAAATAAATTACCCCCCACACACCCAAAATACAATACTCCCCCCCCCAAAATACAATACCCCATCCACACACCCAAAATACAATACCTCCCCCCACCCCCCCCCCCCCCCCCCCACACACACAATAACCATACCCCCCTCCACACACAAAATAAAATACACACACCTACCAGGCGTGGTCTAAGGCATCTGGTGCCCTCGCTCTCCACAGCTGCTGCTGGGCCACCCTCTCCACGAGACTGGGCCTCTCTCCTGCTAGTGCTTGCTGGAAGCTGGGTCCACCTGGAAGTCTGCTCAATTTCTGGTGTGCACTGGCAGGCATGGTTGTCACAACTCCGGGTTTGACCTGGAGACTATCTCCGGGCTACGGGTTTACCTTGTAAACCTCCGGGTGGCGGCATGCGGCGGAGTTGTGCGACGGCATCCTCGGTGTCCTCCCAGCATCTCCCCCTGAAACTCTTGTCAATATGGCTTCATGGCGTCAAATGGTGCCGCATTGCCATGTCGCCGGTAAAGCTATGTCACAGTATCACGTGATGCCTGTTGCCATGACAACAAGACACAACATAATGTCACACGGCACCGCGTTGCCGTGATGTCACATGATGCATCGTCGCTAAAAAGGCGTCCCATTGTCATGGTAGCGTAGTGCCATTTGACGCTGTGCAGCCATATTGACAGGAGTTGTAGGGGGAGATGTCCGGAGGATGCCAGAGGATGCCGGGAGACGCCGCCGCTGAAGGTAAGTGCTACATTTAACAAATGTTTTCTCCGGGTTAGGGAAGGTGACAACCCTGCCGGCGCACAGAGGCCCGGCCTGGCAGAGAAGGGATCACTGAAGCTAGGAAGAGCCAGGACCCGGCAGCAACCAGAGGCCCGGCAGTCCAGGTCCTCCACAGCTGCCGGGCCCAGGACACTTGTCCTGGCTCTCCCCCTGTCGGCGGCCCTGAAACTTGGCACAAGTAGCACATCTTAATGCTCATTTAGTTGACATTAGGGATTCATGATGTAGCCTGGTGACCCTGGCTATAGCCTTCTACTGGCCTCAACACTATAAGTCCTGATAGGAACAGGCAGTGTTGGGTTAATCTCCTGCGCAGGGCCTAGCCTGTAGTTGCAGCCTGGAATGGGTACTATGTTGCCTTATCCAGGGGCAGGCCTAAACCGGCAGTTGTAGTGTCAACCTGGGGAGGATACTGACTGGGTCACATGTATATGGTGTGATGCCTGTCAGTACCTGGACCTGCCATGTTATGGGGTGGGATTACAAGCCTTTCCCATTGGGTATAAAAGCTGACACTCCACCACATTGAGTGTTGATTATTATGGGACAGTGTGATACCCTTTTTCCTATCAGAGGGTTAAGGAGATTGTGAGGGCTTTTGGGGTCTCAAGCCCCGGGTGTCTGCTCCAGGGCTGGAGGACGATCATGCTGTTGTACAATAAAAATACCATTGGACCAACTATGGTGTGTGATTATTGGAATGGAGTATTGCCTGTGGGGACCATCCTGCATCCCGCAGGATCCTCATGGGATGGAGGCGCTGCACAGTAAGAACTACAAGAAAGACTGCCCTGTTGCTGCTCCCAAACTCCAACCGCAGAGCAACTCAGACCTCCTGAACCAGCAGGTGAGCTACAGTACCCAGGGAAACACCCATGTATTGGCCAAATCTTCCGTGGCAGAGGGGAATAGGTGCTACATTTGGAGGCGCTGCAGAGATGAGCAACAGGGGCAGCAAAGTATGGCTTGGAAACCCGCTGAAGGAGAAGTAAATGGGAGAACTCACCGCATCCAGGCCAGAGCGTTTCCAGTCGGTTGCTAGCGGGGTACCCCCAGATGGTACCTGCTCATGACACAACCCCACCCGCTGCAGCATGAGAGGTGCCTGAACCGCACTGTATCAAGGCCATCATTTTATCTTGTCTGGGACATTATGCAGATCTGAGAGGTGTCTGAACCACACCGTATCGTGCCAGATGCCTATAGGGTATGGTCTTGAAAGTTAGCACCCGTGTTGGGTGCCTTTACTGTGCTATGTTCCAGGGTTGAGAGGTGCCTGAACACCACCGTATCAGCCGAGGAGACACTGCAGCACATGCCCCAGGGGGCTGTGACTTGAAATATAGCACCCCCCGCGATGGGACTGCAGTGTGTGCTCAACAACTATGAGCTAGATCCGCGAGTGGGATAGGGTGCTCGAACGGGGACCTGGCATGAAAGATAGCCCCCCCATATTGGGACTATCCGCTTGCAGTTGGGGAGGAAGAAAGTGCCTGTGGAGCATGCCAGCCGGTATCGGCGCTTGAAGAAACAGCCCCCCCCCCAAGATGGAGCTTGTCACAGGCACTAAAGGAGGAGAGTTCAGGGTCCCTGAGGAGGATCCTGGAGTCTGGTTGCGGTTCCCACCAAACAACAAGAGTAACTGCGTGGTTCTGGGATTGGCACCAAAGTCCACCCCTCTATTCCGACTGGGACTCTTGATTTCACCAGATGGAGGAGTCGAAGAGCCGACGGCTCCGTATGGTGTGTGACCGGATGCAAAGCCACCCAAGCCCAGATGCACGTGTTGCTCGGTGTTGGAAGGTTTACCATTGAACTATCTCTGGTTCTACTACTATGGATAAGCTTCCGTTCCAGTTATATGCGCTGCCTGGATGCATTCTAATAATGCAGTACAGAGAGGAGAAATTCCTGCACTATGTGTGCCTGATTTGCGGTTGCCCGGGAAGCGAGATAGGAGACGACGCCCGTTGCGTATGGTGCGATGTGGCCTATTTACAACCATGGCTGCCTGCCTGTGACCAGTCTATATCAGCCTTATCCTTGGGTGAGGTGCAGAGTCGGGTCCAACCGATCCGTAAGCTCCAGTGAGTGGCGGAGGCTTCCTCTGTGGACGCAGAGAGGGACTACCTGACAATACTGCCCGATCTCTTCCACTCTGGCCGTGACACTTCCCGCATTGTCTTTTGTGGAGAATACTATAACCCCAGCCCGGACTCAGGAGCGGATTCCCTGAGCGCTTACCATTTACTAGTAAGCGGCGATGCCAGCTCGGTGGAGTCTCGAGAACCAAAGGAGAACTTACCTGTTCCCACGCCGGCCGGCATGAGAGCTCCCGAGTCCTTTTCGATTACCCTGGAGGGGACATTGCCCTTCCGAGAGAGCCCCAACACTATATAAGTCCTGATAGGAACAGGCAGTGTTGGAGTTAATCTCCTGGGCAGGGCCTAGCCTGCAGTTGCAGCCTGGAATGGGTACTATGTTTCCTTATCCAGGGGCAGGCCTAAACCCGGCAGTTGGAGTGCCATAACTGGGGAGGGTACTGACTGTGTCTCATGTATATGGTGTGATGCCTGTTAGTACCTGGACCTGCTCTGTTATGGGGCAGGGTTACAAGCCCTTCCCCCCCGGGTATAAAAGCTGACACTCCACCAAATTGAGTGTTGATGATTATTGTGACAGTGTGATACCCTTTTCCCTATCAGAGGGTTGAGATTTGGAGGGGCTCTTGGGGCCTCAAGCCCAGGGGGTCTGTTCCAGGGCTGGAGGACGATCATGCTGTTTTACAATAAAACTGTCGCTGGACCAACTATGGTGTGTGATTATTGAAACAAAGTATTGCCTGTGGGGACCATCCTGTATCCAGCAGGATCCTCATGGGATGGAGGCACAGTAAGAACTACAAGAAAGCCTGCCCTGTTGCTGCTCCCAAACTCCAACCGTGGAGCAACTCAGAACTCCTGAACTAGCACGCGAGCTACAGTACCCAGGGAAACACCCATGTAGTAGCCAGATCATCCGTGACAGGGGGGGGAACAGGTGCTACAATTATATAACTCAATGAGATCTACAGTATGAACAAAGAGTTGCTGTCAATGTCATGTTGCATCTTTTAACATCAATGTATGAAATTACTTTTCATACTGAATGTTTGACACCGAATGCTTGTGTCAATGACCAATTTTGAGAGTGCCCGTTTGAGATTCCTGACGAGAAGTTATTGGATTCAATATTATAATGGAATGCATAATTAGGATGCATATAATGGGATGCAACAAGTGTGTGCCGCTAATAAGTATACCTTAGGCCTTGCCCCCGCTGCCTGCTACAGCGTCCGCTGTGGCGGACGCTGCGCTCACGAGAGCCCTCCCCGCAATGGCGCCGGGCCCGCTGCGAGGGGGGGCCGCAGCGCTCGCGCGAGAGCTACTCCTGCTCTCAATAGAATTGAGAGCAGGAACTCGCTTCGAGCGGCTAGGCACGCCCCCCGGCGGTTCAGCCAATGAGGGCGAACCTGCCGGGTGACATCATGGCCGCGCCCCCGTCACTCCTCCGCCACGCCCCCCGGTCTCTGCTCCTGCAGTGAGCTGCAGACCGGGGAATCGCCGGAACGCGCAGCCAAAAGCGCGGGCGCGCATTAGAGCGCCGTGACCGGGGCCTTAGCCTTAAGGTCCATTCAACAGCAAGTCTAAGGCTTAGCACCATTATTAAATTTGGGTCTTAGACAAACTTTCAAAGATATACATTTTTATTTGCGTAAGATGTCATCATATAACATATATAAAGCATTTGAATATGTGGTGCAACTCCCCAGAGGAGTGTTTCTTTATAAAGACCAAATTTATGGAAATTACATTGGTGAGTAAGCTTTCTCCACTTATACCTGGGGTGGGAACTCCAGTGCTCAAGGGCCACCAACAGGTTTTCGGAATATCCCAGCTCAGCCTTGACTGAGCCATTGATTAAGCCAGGTGTGCTGAAGCAGGGATAACCTGAAAACCTGGCCTGTTCATGACCCTTGAGGACTGGAGTTGCCCACTCCTGGACCTATATCCATAATACAACTCAAGAGTATAATGTTATACAGTTGTTTGAGTTGGCTACGCATGTGCATTATTTCCTAAGACAAGCTGTTTATAACAAGGAGCAAAGCTGACACAGAAAACAGTGTGGCATTTTACAACAATGACTCCCTACTAAGGGAATGGGCCAAATCACAACGGACGACATTTATCAAGGTCTTAGAGGTCACTTATCCAATAGAAGCGGTGTCATTTTTTCCTTTGCTCCGCTCTAAACACTTGTCTCTAATTGTCTACGTTCGCCTTTTGTTTCTCATTCTACTGCTTTAAATTACCATCTCTCCTTTCACCAAGTAACCTTTTGCTGACTCTTCTTTTGAGGGATGTTTTGAAACTATTCTTTTTGGAATGTCTTTTCCACACATCCATCTTTTCTGGGCTAGAGGGGGCAGGTATATGTGAATACGTAACTGTGATGTGACCACTGAATCAGTGTAGCTACGATGGGCTATGATAGACTGAGGCACATCTGACATCCCCCTATCTTTAAAAGTGGCAGGGCATCTTCAGTGCTCTAAAATTAGAAGGGGTGTTTGTTGGTGAAATATATAGTTTAAATCAAAAACAAGTAAATTACAGTCCAGCAATACATGAGTGAGAACATCCTCATATCTTTGTTGTGACTGCCACAACACAATTGGTACAGTATAACCAGCTGATTGTGATTTGGGGGTTCTGTGATAAAAAGTGTCATTTGATGACATTTTCTGTGAGAACTCTAATGCTAAAAATGAGTGCGGCTTTTTTTCAGTGAGTGAGACTTGACATCTTTTACCTGATCTGTGCACTCACTACAGCATTGGAATGCTGTCTTCTTGACATAACTGACCATACAATCCTGAGACATTTGCTTCTAACAAGTGAGGTGGTACAAAGCAGCACAGCAACAGAAGTGGTATAGTCTTCATTTTACCGCCATTAATAATACATTATAATAACTTTATTTATATAACGCTTTTCTCCCAATGGGACTCAAAGCACTTCTCAGTTACAAAAAGGGGAAAAGAAGAAAACATTTAAGGATACAAAAGAGACCAAACACAAGGAAAGATACAATACAGGATAGGACGGTACTGTAGCTATTGAATAGACAGGTTGTGGTTCATTAATTAAATGCCTGGGTAAACAAGTAGCCCGTTTTTATAGATTTCCAGTGAAGGGGCCTCTCAAACTTTACGAGGCAGATTGTTCCAAAGGAAGTTAAGGATTTTCTGGGAACTGTTAGGAGTGCTTCATCTGCAGATCGAAGTGAGTGAGTGGGAGTGTAGGGAGCTATAAGCTCTTTAAGATAGCTGGGACCCTGGTCATGTAGTGATTTGAATGTCAACAAGCCAATGTTGAAATAAATTCGCCATTTTACAGGCAACCAGTGCAGAGAACGGAGAACAGGTGTCACGTGGCAGGAACGGGACTGGTCAGTTAACAATCTGGCTGCAGGACTTTTGGGAGGTAGAGATCCAAGGTGGCTGCAACATCTAGGAGCTCCAATACATTACACAGTAGGCAATAAACCCATTGATTGTCACCATGGTGAGTAAGGATTACCACAATGGCAACGAATGGGTATCCTAAAAAATATACACAATGAAATAAAATACAATACAAATGTTTCTTACCTTTGTCGGGATGCAGATTCATCCTCCTCATCCAACTGCCGCACCAACTCTTGACCCACGAAGCAATGATCCTCATTAGCATGATGCGCAGAAGTCCACGATCCTCAGTTGCTTGCAGAGGAGGCCCCGGTGAGTAGCTCTTCTTTCTTTACTTCTTTCTTGTCTTTAACAAGTCCAGGAGATGCTGATTCGCCGAGATCTTGGGGTCAAATTAAATGTGACAGACCTTATAAAGCCATCACAATTGACTGTCAAATGGTACATCCACCAATCCGATTGGTGGATATACCTTGTGATGGCTTCCCTTTTTTTTTAATGTTATGTCGTCACCTTAAAGGGAGCAAAGCCAGCCAATCAGGTAGCATATCCTTCCCTGCTTTTAAGATGTCAATTCAACAAAAAAATGGAAGTCATCACATGGTACCCATCGGATTAGTGGATGTACCATTTGACAGTCAAATGTGATGTGACCGGCCTTATATAAGGCCTGTCATGTCTCATTTGACCATAAGAAGACAGTGGATCAACATCTCCTGTAACCGTTAAAGACAACAAAGAAGAAAAGAAAGAAGATAAGAGGAAAAGAAAGAAGATCTACTCACCGGTGCACCCTCTGCAAGCAACTGAGGATTGTGGTCTTCTACACATCATGCTGATGAGGATCATTGCTTTGTGGTTCAAGAGTTGGTGCTGCAGTTGGATGAGGAGGATGAATCTTCATCCCGGCAAAGGTTAGAAATACTTGTATTGTATCTATGGGGTATGGATAACCACATTGACAATCAATGCATTGTGGGGTGCAAATGTTTGTTTTTATTTAATTGTAATGTATTTCATTTTTATTTTTTTTAGGTTGCCCATTCATTGCCATTGTGGTAATCCTTGCTGGGCTTAGTTGACCACAGTGACTGGGTAGTAACCGCTAAGATAATGAACGGATTAACTCCTTCCGCAACTCTACCGGTAGGCTCAACCACCCAACTTGAGGCAACAACAAGCTGCACCCATCCCCTCTACCACCAACAAACCGGGCACTGATATTTAACCCCTTCATTACATTAGCGGTTAACCCCTTCATTACATTAGCGATTAGGCATTAAGGTAATGAAGCTGGCTGTAGATGTAGTTTTATTACATAGGATGGAAGTAGGGGGTCTCCGGAGCTGATATTAATGCGGTTCAGAATAAATGTTCTCCTTCATATGCACATCGCGGATCAGAATCTGTGAGTTGCCGGCGTGATGGGCATATTGGAGCTATAATGTAGTTATCTATAAAAAGAGGAACTAATCACCCTTTCTACGCAGAGTTATTTATTTATAAAATATTTATTTATCAAATGTTTTACCAGGAAGTAATACATTGGGAGTTAACTCTTGTTTTCAAGTATGTCCTGGACATAGTTAATATGACAAATAATACATGGTTACAAATACAGTTACATAAATGAACAGGGTATACATTATGTACAATACATAGCATGTACAGTTAGAGAAGATGTATATTATAGGCGTATGTAACAGTTACAGACCAGATTAAAATGTGAGACAGCCTTAGTTTTGAAAGAACTTAAACTGGTGGTGGATGTGAGAGTCTCCGGTAGGTAGTTCCAGTTTTGGGTTGCACGGTAAGAGGAGGAGCGGCCGGATACTTTGTTGAGCTTTTGGAGTCTGTTCTTAGATGAAAAGTGCTGCATGTGGTAGGGGTGAGGAGCTTGTTCAGATAGATGGGTAGCTTGCCCAGAAAGTATTTGAAGGTAAGACAGGAAAGGTGAACTTTTACGCCTAGACTCAAGTCATGACCAATCTAGTTCTTTGAGCATTTCGCGGTGATGTGTGTTGTAGTTGCATTGGAGAACGAAATGACAAATTGAATTGTAGAGGGTGTCAAGTTTGCTAAGGTGGGTTTGTGGTGCCGAGCCATATACTATGTCTCCATAGTCTATAATTGGCATTAGCATATGCTGTGCTATATGCTTTCTGACCAGCAGGCTTAGGGAGGATTTGTTCCTGTAAAGTACAACTAGTTTGGCATAGGTTTTGGATGTCAGGGTATCAATGTGCATTCCGAATGTTAAGTGGGAGACAAACCATATGCCCAGGTATTTAAAACTAGTAACAGGAGTTAGGGTGGTGTTAGCGTTGGTTCTGATCTGGAGCTCAATCACTGGAAGCTTTAAAAATGTAGTATTGGTCTCAAATACCATTGTTACAGTCTTGTTAGTGTTTAAAAACAGTTTGTTTTGGGAAATCCAGTTTTCGAGTCTCAAAAAGTCAGACTGAAGTATGTGTTGAAGGTCGGAGAGGCTATGGCTGTGTGCATATACGATTGTGTAATCTGCATACATGTGTATTGAAGCTCCCTTACAAGCTGTGGGAAGATCATTGATGAACACTGAGAAGAGTAGGGGCTCCAGAACAGAGGCTTGCGGGACGCCACAGGTGATTTCCAGGGGGTTGGAGTTAGAGCCTGAGATGGACACATGTTGGGATCTACCTGATAGGTAGGACTGAAACCAGTTTAAAGCATGCTTCCCTATTCCAGAGCTCTGGAGTTTGTTAAGCAGGTTAGCATGATCAACAGTATCAAAAGTCTTTGCAAAATCTAAGAATATTGCACCAGTGAGTTGATAAAGTCCCACGTCGGGACGAAACGCGTCAGAGGTTCTCTCTGTGATGTGCAGCTTCCAAATCCAATAAAGCTGATTTTATTACTATTTGGCTGAGTTCCATTATGCAGTGACCGCCATCATTTCACATCTACTATTGCCAATACCTGGCTGGAGCACGCAGGCATTTTTACTGCACAGGGAGCCGTGTCTCCCTTCCAGCGTGAGCGTCTGGTGCCGCCCCTTGGAGTGTGAGGAGCGCTGGAGTGCATGGCATGCTGGGACCGTTCAGGAGTAGCAGTTCATCATCTGAGACGACACCAAACACAACGTGCAGCGTTCATGGAGTCGGGACCGGCGGAACAGGACGGGCAGTTAAGACACCGGGTCGGGTAAGGGCAGCAGGCTGTAGTATCCCGTGAGTTCATGAGAGAGGCATCCATGGTTGCTTCTTTTCTTGTCTCTATCTATTCCCTGCTTACTAGCCCCCCACCCAGGTTTTTAGTCTGTATCACATCCTCCTTATCAACTTTATTCATTCATTTGTTCCATCTGCAGTAAAATTGCCATTCTATTTACATATACGTCAGAGGTTGCAATATATTAACAAACAGTCATATATACTTTGTAGAGCACCGGACACTTAGGGGTTCATTCTCCTTTTCTTTACACCAGTGAGTTGACCCCGTCACATTCCACACTGGATTTCATTGCAAACTTTTAGCAGGGTAGTTACGGTGGAGTGTTTGGGGCGAAAGCCAGATTGGAAGTGGCTAGGTAAATTTGTCTTGGTATAGTAATCGCTTAATTGGGAGTGGACACATTTTTCCATAACTTTGGATAGGATTGGGAGAAGGCAGATTGGCCTGTAGTTGGAGACAGTGTTTTTGTCCCCACTTTTGAAGATTGGGACAACTCTGGCAGTTTTCCAGGTCTTAGGGAAATGGCCTGCAGACAGGATAGAGTTGACTATGGAAGCAATTGGTTTGGCAATTGCTGGGGCACCAAGTCTTAGGAACCTAGATTGTAGTAAGTCAGGTCCACATTGGCTGCTTAGTTTTCATTTGAGGAGCGCTTGTGTAATCTCCTCTTTGGGTACTGGGCCAAATTGAAAATTGTGGGCAGTGTTGGGAGGAGGTGGGGCTATATGAGTACTCCCAGGATTAGATTCAGGTTTGTGGTTTGGGTTGCGTTTCGCTAATAAGTTAGTAGCACACCCCCCAAAGTAATCATTGAATGCATTTGCAATGTCAGTGGGGTTTGTCAGAGTAATATCACCATTAGGGGGCTATGCACTAAGCAGTGATAAGTCGTTTTAAGAGCGCAAAGTGCTCTTAGAACGTGAATTTCCGCCGAGCGCTATTCACTAAGCCGCGCAAACAGGCACTTTGCGCTCTAAAACGGACTTTTTCCTGGAAATTTTCCAAAGTCCAACTTTGCTTGTACGATGAGCTGTTTGCGCTGAATCCTGCCCTTCTGTGGGATTCACTAAGCAACGCAAACTTATCGTACGTGAAAGTTGCGCTGAATAAAGCTCACCAGCTAAAGGCAGGTGATAAAAAATGTGGAGGTTGTTTGAACTGGGGCGCTCCCTAGGATTTGTGGCGGAGAAAGTGCTGCAACGCCTAAGCTATTCAAATAAATTGGAATATAGATATGTGATTGTGTACGAAGTGTAAAAGAGTATATAAAAATATATACTGGCCCTTTTTTGATGATTTCCTTGTTGCTGCTTGACTTCGGAGAAGGGAATCCCGTCTCCTTCTTAGCGTGGCAGTTGTAGTGTGAAGATAGTCAGCGCAAACCTCATGGGCCTCCCGATGTGGCAGTTGTAGTGTGAAGATAGTCAGCGCAAACCTCACGGGCCTCCCAATGTCGATGGAACCGAATGAAATAAAAGGATATGGATAAAAAAGAATTGAAATTTCAGTGTATTAAAATAGAACAGCAACGCTTTATTTTAGAAAGTATCAATTTTAATTGTTAAACACAACCTTTTTAATTTCGATGGAACCTACTTTTTACAAAAATGTGGTACAGCGATGGGTACGAAATTCGCACCAAGTTATGCCAACTTGTTCATGGACAATTGGGAGACCGACACCATCTGGTCGGATCTCCGCCACAAATCCTAGGGAGCGCCCCAGTTCAAACAACCTCCAGTCCTGTTACTAAACCTGTGGGGTTACTACCCACTCCTAAGAAAGGCCAAACCATCTCCCTGTCACTCCCCGCTAAGGAAGAAGATGTCACGGTCCCTAGTCCTGAGTTAACCTCCCTGGGTACTTTCCCCGAGATTATTCCTGTCTTAACCCCTGCTAGACAGGCCTATGAGTCACCCACTGTAAACCCTTGCATCCCCCAGGTCAGTGTGTCTTCCCTAGCACCAGAAAATGAATCCTGTTTGCCCTCTCTTTCTAAACCAGAATTTCTAAGCTCTGTTCCCGAGGTTATTTCGGTTTTAACCCCTGCTAGTCTGCTATTTGAGGTCCCCATTGTTAACCCTTGTATCCCGCAGACTAAGCTGAGGTCTCTAGGGCAAGAAGCTGAAAACCCTATGTTCCCACTCTCGGAGACTAGCGTATCTTTTCCTGATTCTCAGGTACAGCCTAACTTAACCCTTGAGGTTTTTCCTATGTTAACCCCTGCAGGTCAGCCCTGTGAACTTCCCATGGTAAATCCCTTTAGTCCGCCAGACAAGGACAACTCCTTAGCTTTAGAGGATGAACCCCTTATGTCCCCTGACTCAGCTAAAATTTTCAGGGCTACGCCCCCTGAACGTTCGGCAATAATACTGGCTCCAGTTAAAAGTGTTCTGGAACCATTTGTTTCCCTAAGCCTGTTCGCAGAATTCCCACTCCTAGGTATGTCGCTGACCCAGTCTGTCACTCAGCGATCTGAAATCCCTGCTTCTGAGCATAGACCCCTTTTCGTGGAATCTGTAGTCGTTTCTGATGTCCCAGACACTCTTTCCCAAATACCCACTTCAGAGACCAGCACAGTTGTGGTTGCCCTCCTTGTACTGTCTGTGTTCTCCTTTTCTCAAATGCTAGGGTTAAAAGCGAACAGTACATATTATGCCCCTTTCCAAGTGACCCCTTCTGAGATCAGCGTATCTGCTGTTGCGCCCTTAGTACAATTACAGTTAGGGCCCTCCTTTTTGAAGGATCAGGTTTTCAAATTTAACACTCCCTTTTCCCTTGATTTTGTAAACCTGCAATCCCTTCTCACTGTAGTTAAAAGTTTTCCAGCAGCTGCTGAGTTAAGCTCTGCCGCTGCTAAAACTTCTGTTGTAGAAGCAACCTTCCCTAGTTCACATCCGTTTGTCCTATCTGTTATTCCTGTCCTTGACTCAAAGTCTGTCTCCTTGGGACCGGTGACAGCTATTAGCCTCCCTTCTACGGTCCCTCAGGCTATCACTTCAGAGATCAGCTTATCTGTCTCTGATCCCTTACTACACTCTGAGTCTCCCCTTATAGCTTCTAGGGTCTCCCCAGCACTCCCTGTGTTAACCCTTGGCTTCTCTCTGACTCCTGAGGTAGAGCCTGACTGCCTGCTCTCCACCTCTGTGGTAGTCTGTGAGATGCCTATCACCTTTTCTAAGATTCCTGTTTTGCAAGGTATTTCTCCTATTAAGTCTGTGATACCTGCAATTCCTGGAATGGGTTCTAAGACCCCTATCACTGAGTCTCCTATGGAGTCTGATGCCCTCACTAGGGATTCTCAGGGACCCAATTCAGAAACAAGCACAATGTTCTCTGATCTTATTACAGAAGCTAGTTCAGTTCCTGCTGGTTCTCAATCACCCACTTCAGTGACAAGCAAGATGTTCCTTGTTTCTATTGGAAAGTCTACACCAGTTTCTTTCACGGATCATGTCACAGCCTCCGGGATGATTAAAGATGACTTTAAGTCTGGGATGCCCACTCCTTTAATAATACTGTTTCATGCTGATTCGCCCACAGTATTTGGGGTATCCACTACTGACTGTATGTCTACTACCACGAACTCAGGGGTATCGCATTTGGAACTTTCAGTAATACCCGCTGTGTCCCTTTTTTCAAAAAACCCCGTCTTTAAGATGGACTTGTATTTCTCTGTGTCTCCCACAAGACTTGGGGTACTTACTATTGACTGTCCTGTCGCAAAACTAGGGTTACCTCTCAGGAAGGTGCCTGGAACTACCGATGTTAAGAACCCTATGTTTAAAACAGTAATATTTCGCATTGCTTCTCCCACAGTATCATGCAAGACCTGGGTACCTGGGACCTCCACTCCTAAGCCAAGCTCTGGTTCTCTGTTTTCCTTCTCTGTGTTGGAGGTACCCAGCATTAACCCCAAGACTTCTATTCCTAAGCCTGTTGCACCGCTTACCTGGCTTCCTGCTTTCTCGGATAAGATTTGTTTTCTCACCTTTCAAACAGAGTCTTTACTCGCAGGTTTCTGTGCGGTGTCTGAAGTGCCCTTTCTGCTTTGCATGTCTTCATTCTCTAGGACGAAGACACTCATGCTGGACCTCGTTGCTTTGCCTGAGGCATCCATCCCTGTTCTTGATGGCCCCACTATGGGTTTGGACGTGCTGTCCCCTACTGTCACCGTGATGCTTTCTTTGCCCTTCACCAAGACCATAACTTTGGATTTGATTCCCCCCAAATTTCAGAGGCCAAAGGAGGCGGATCCTGCAACTGCATGTACCACAACCAACAATTACGTAAACACTACTACCAGCTCTCTCGAATTGCTTGGGATTACAAGCCTGGATCGTATCAAGACTACTGCTCCAATATCTTGCAGTGAACCCGCCCGCCCTATACCCTCGCTAACCACCACCCTGAATTGTATTATTACTATGCACCGGACACCTGGCTGCTGCCCTTCTGATGTCCCTATTCCGGAGTCCCCTGGTCCCATTGCTCATGTACCAAAAACTGCAGTGCCACCACTGTTCCTTGCTGCACTCGCCAATGTACACCTGGATTTTGGACCTAAATCTCGCCTGAGACACTTCAGGAACAACTCAATGTCTCCCAGACCTATGAATGGTCCTGTCCACCCAGGCTTCTCACCTAGTGGTGGAGGTACTGTAAGGAATCCCAACAAACCATGGGCTTTCAACGCCACCACTCGCCTAAGGAGGTTTAGAAACAACTCCATGTCCCCCAAATCTGTGATGGACCCTGTTCGTCCGGAGGTCTCACCTGAAGGGGGGGGGGGGTACTGTAAGGAATCCGCTCCTGGCTTTGATTATAGCTTTTGCAGACTTCTGCATTTGCAAAAGCTTCCTCTGGCAATCAATGGCACATGTGCTGCCTCTCATTGCAGCTTCTGCCATGTGCTTCATCATTGGAGGAATACTCACACACCCTCCTCCTGTGATTGGATCTCCGCCCTTTATATCCTGGGCTTTGGCACTGAAACAGTGCCGAGCATAAATTCCTACCCTGGACGTTACTGTCTCTGCCACTAGCCACTCTGGCTTGTATCCTGGTGTACTAACCTTTCTGGTTCTTGCCCCTAGTTCCTGAGGCCGCCTGCTAGTTCCATGCGGGGGCCCGTTCCTGACTTCTCTGCTGAAGTGTTGTTTCCTGAGGCCGCCTGCTAGTTCCATGCGGGGGCCTGTTCCTGACTTCTCTGCTGAAGCATTGTTTCCTGAGGCCGCCTTCTAGTTCCATGCGGGGGCCCGATTAGCGTGATTACCGTTGAGGAGGACGTGTTGTTTCCCGACGCTGCCCTGCGGTGTACTTCGGCCAGCCTGCTGTCTCCCCCTGCTGAGACCGGCGTCATGGGCCGAGGCCGTTCCACACAAAGAGGCCACTCCCGCGCTCACGCTCCTAAGCTGAAGCGGGGAACTCCTGACTAACTGTTGCCGAACTCCTGCTTGAATAACGACGATGCTGCCTTCTCCAATCCTGACCCTGCTACGTACGACTACGAACTGCGCACTCCGGATCAGTCTGCGCGGACTAAGGTCGGTGATTATATAACCCCACCTCAGCCCCGCGGTCTGGTCCCGGTTTGTGGCGAGCACAATCGCAACAATTAGGGACTTTGGACTCTTGTTGGGCGCTGGTCTGTATATGTTCATTGTACAGTATTTGTAAATAAATGTTTTTGTACTTACTCCACCAATAAAAGAAAATGTTGATTTGTTTTAAATTGTTCCATTGTCTCCTTTGATACTGTAACAAAATACAGTATTTCTAGAATGTACGGTCCAGGCATACTGTACTGTATACTGTAGGCATGCTCAGTACTGTACAACACAAGAGTATTAAAAAAAATACAAGACACATACTGTACTGTATGTACTGTTATAGAATACACATACTGTATGTGCATAAAGGGGGGGAAAAGCGCAAAAAACTGTGAACTAGAAGGATACGTTGTAGTCCAACTTAAAGATTTCCTTGATGGGTGCCGCACCGGACCGCAAATGGGTTCGTTCAGAGCCTCTTGTGTTGTTTGGAGGGTGAAGTTCCGATTGCGCACAATCTCATCAAATTAGGAAATATATATAAAAAAGAAAAAGGAAGAAAAAACACAATAGTGTAATATTGTAGGCAACCATCAAGGTAAAAAGTAATACACTCACATTAGGCAAGGTTAGATGAGCATTTCGGTTGTTATGTGAACCACACTGATCAGCAGGAATCTCTGTCGATAGGATATAACTGGTACTGTAGACCTTCTCTCTTAGTAGGACTCACAGCGTTATTGCAGGTTCCTCATCAGCAGGATACTCTCCTCCAATCGCAAAACTTGCAGCGTCAATATCAGCTCCTCAGCAGCAGGATAATCATGAATCGCTCCCTAGGGTCTTCTCAATCAACGCTGCTCTCTTCCTCTGTTACCACACGAGAACACTGATCTGCTCCCGGAATCACAGGCCTAGTTTTGGCGCACCCATACATACTGTATGTACTGTAATACATGTAGAATAAATGCATACTTTTTATTTTCTCGGGTTTATTATACAGTATATATAAAAAAGTATTGTATACTGTACGGTCGGAAAACATCAGCATACTGTTTCAGGTATTCTATCCTAATCAATAACAATGGCCACTAAACTGTAGACACCGGTACGTGGTTTTTTAAATCCGATTCAGCAATGTGCAGGCATTGTAACACAAAGTGATATTATCCATCGAAATCCCTCCATTTGCCGTTTTTTTTCTGAGGAAAAACAAAAACAAATGTTTTACTGTAATGGTCAGGAGGAAAATTATGGGTGCGGACTGATGGAACGTCTTTAGCGGGATGATGACCATTACAGTCTAGTAAAACATTTGTTTTGTTTGTCCATCAGAAAAAAAGAAAAAAAACGGCAAACAATGGAGGGATTGTTTCGATGTATAATATACTTTGTGTTACAATGCCTGCACATATTGCTGAATCGGATTTAAAAAACCACGTTACCGGTGATTACAGTTTAGTGGCCATTGTTATGTTGATGTAGGAAGAATACGTGAAAACAGTATGATGATGTTTTGTCCGACGCTACAGTATACAATTAATTTTTATATATACTGTATAATAAACCGAGAAGAAAATACAAAGTATGCAGTTATTCTAACATGTTATTACAGGAACGAAAGGATGGAGGGCAGGGGGCGGGGGCGGGGGGGGGGGCGACGAAGGGGCGGGGGGGGCGGGGGGGGGAGGGGGGGGGGGGGGGGGGGGAGAGAGGCGGGGGGGGGGGGCGGGGGGGGGGGGGAGGGGGGGGGGGGGGGGAGGGGGTGGGGGGGGGGGGGAGGGGGGGGGGGGGGGAGGGGGGTGAGGGCGGGGGGGGGGGGGGGGGAGGGGGGGGGGGGGGGGGGGGGGGGGGGGGGGGGGGGGGGGGGGGGGGGGGGGGGGGGGGGGGGGGGGGGGGTGGGGGGGGGGGGGGGGGGGGGGGGGGGGAGGGGGGGGGGGGGGGCGAGGGGCGGGGGGGGGGAGGGGGGGGGGGGGGGGCGGGGGGGGGGGGGGGGGAGAGGGCGGGGGGGGGAGGGGGGGGGGGGGCGGGTGGGGGGGGGGGGGGGGGGGGGGGGGGGGAGGGGGGGGGGGGGGGGGGGGGGGGCGGGGGGGGGGAAGCGTTGGGGGGGGTGTGCCGCCAAAATAGGCCTGTGATTCCGGGAGCAGATCAGTGTTCTCGTGTGGTAACACGAGGAAGAGACGAGCGTTGATTGAGAAGACCCTAGGGAGCGATTCATGATTATCCTGCTGCCTGAGGAGCTGATATTGAGACGTGCCAAGTTTTGCAGTTGGAGGAGAGGTATCCTGCCTGATGAGGAACCTGCAATACGTGTGAGTCCTACTAAGAGAGAAGGTCTACAGTACCATTATATCCTATCGACAAAGATTCTGCTGATCAGTGTGGTTCACATAACAACCGAAATGCTCATCTAACCTTTGCCTAATGTGAGTGTATTTACTTTTTACCTTGATGGTTTGCCTACAATATTCACTATTGTGTTTTTCTTTCCTTTTTCTTTTTTATATATATTTCCTAATTTGATGAGATGTGCGCAATCGGAACTTCACCCTCCAACAACCAAAGAGGCCTGCTGAACGAACCAGCTGGTCGGTGCAGGCCACACCATCAAGGAAATCTTAAGTTGGACTACAACGTCCTTCTAGTTCACAGTTTTTTGCGCCTTTTCCCCCCCTTTATGCACATACAGTATAGTGTATTCTATAACAGTACATACAGTACAGTATGTGTCTTGTATTTGTTTTTAATACTCTTGTGTTGTACAGTACTGAGCATGCCTACAGTATACGTACAGTATGCCTGGACCGTACATTCTAGAAATACTGTATTTTGTTACAGTTTCAAAGGAGACAATGGAACAATTTAAACAAAATCAACATTTCTTTTATTGGTGGAGTAAGTACAAAAACATTTATTTACAAATACTGTACATGATAAATTACAGAACCAGCGCCCAACACGAGTCCAAAGTCCCTAATTGTTGCGATTGTGCTCGCCACAAACGGGACCAGACCCGCGTGAGGCTGAGTTTGTGTTAATAGATCACCGACCGTTAGTCACCGCGCAGAGACTGATCCGGAGTGCGCAGTTCGTAGTCGTACGTAGCAGCGGAGCGATTGAGTAGTAGGAGGATCAGCATCTGTCGTTATTAAGCAGGAGTTTCGGCAACAGTTAGTCATGGTTTCCCACGTCTTTGACAGCTTAGGAGTTTCTCCTGAGTGGCTCCCTCTTTTGTGCCTGGGGCGAGGCCACTTGTGTAGCCTCGTCCCTTACGCCGGTCTCAGCAGCGGGGAGGTACAGCCAGGACTGGCACGAGATACCACCGCAGGGCAGCGTCGGGAACAACCAACGCTTTCGCCAGCACCGAGTCAGGAACGGGCCCCCGCATGGAAACTAGAAGGCCCGCCTCAGGCAAACATGTCAGCATGACAGTCAGGCCAGGCCCTCCCGTCATGGAACTAGTCAGGCGCCTCAGGAAACAACACCCGCACGAGAGAAGTTACGAACGGGCCCCCCGCATGGAACTGCAGGCTCGGCCTCAGGAACTAGGGGCAAGAACAGAAGTTAGTTACACACGATACTATAAGCAGAGTGGCTAGTGAGTCAGAGACAAGAACGTCCAGTTTGGTAGGAACTTTATTCTCGCACTGTCCTTTCAGTGCCAAAAGGGACAGGATATCTAAAGGGCGGGAGATACAATCACAGGAGGAGGGTGTGTTGTGAGTATTCACTCAATGATGAACACAGCAAGAAGTGCATGCAATGAGAGGCAAGCACATGCTGCCATTGCTGCCAGAGGGAGCTTTTCAACAGTGCAGAAGTACTGCCCCCAAAGCTTACTAATCAAAGCGAGATGGTATTCCTTACAGTTACCTCCCCCCCCCCTTCAGTTGAGACTCCGGACGAACAGTGTCCATCACAGATTTGGGGGACTGGAGTGTTCTCTAACTTCCTTAGGGCAGGAGTGGTGGCGTTGAAAGCCAGGGTTTGTTGGGTTCCTACAGTACCCTCACCACTAGGTGAGAAGCCTGGGTGGACAGACCATTCATAGGTCTCGGGAGACATTGAGTTGTTCTGAAGGTATCTCAGGCGAGATTTAGAGTCAAACTCCAGGTGTACTTGGCGGTGCAGCAAGGACAGTGGTGCCACTGCAGTTTGTGGTACAATGAGCAATGGGACCAAGCAGGGACTCGGAATAGGGACATCAGAAGGGCAGCAGCAGCATGTGCCCCTCCCCGGTCCTTTGTCTCATAGTAATAATCAATTCAGGTTGGTGTGGTTGCGAGGGAAGGGCGGGCGGGTCACTGCAAGATATTGGAGACAGTGATCGTTGATACGGTCCAGGCTTGACATCCCAAGCAATTCGACCCGAGAGCTCGTGTATAGTGTGTTTTACGTAATGTTGGTTGTCGGTACATGACAGTTTGCAGGACCCGCCTCCTTTGGCTCTGAAATTTGGGGGAATCAAATCAAAGTTATGGTCTTGGGCAAGGGCAAAGAAAGCCACCATCATACATGGCTCCACAGGAATACCGGGGGGCATCTCCTGTTCACATGCGCATGCGCCTACCGTCGATGTGATGACACGCATATGCGTTTCAAGAAGGTTCCAATGCGCTTGCGCCTAGCGTTCCACCAATTGTTCAGTATCTGCAGTACTGTAGAAGCCGCACAGCCAATGATATCACTTACAGGAGAATTGCTTGACTTTTGAATCGCACTGATATTGATATTTTCAAAATAAAAAAAACAGAAACAAATACGGCAACATTACTCACCATAGAATCTCCCATTCAGCTGGCGCCGGCGCCGGGCCACTGCCAGTCCAGTATTCTTGATCATACACGTTGACAGTTGACAGTGGGACTACTACAGCTGTAGTCAGCTGATGAGACTGGAAATCGCTTAGGTACATGCAAGCTTGCTCAGACAGCAAGGGTTGTCACTGACGGTAGGACCGTTATTGGAAGCCAGTGCTGGTGCTGGTGCTGGCGCATTGCTTGCCAGCGACTGACGTTTCTTACTTGGTTTTAACACGACCTTTTGCCGTCTGCATGATCATAGATACAGGAAAAACCCGGTGATACACACCAATACCCTCCAATAAATTCGGGATCAATACGAAAAAAACATGGATTGCTACATAACTTTTTCCTTATTGCACGCTTCCACACATGAGGAGCTGGCGAAAATTTGTAAAAGCCATAGTTTTCGATAAAATTCTGATAAATTTGAACAACTGTTGCCATCTTATCATCTGTTGCATTAATCGCGGCCCATATTAAATAAGCGTACGTTCTGTCGGGTTTTTGGAACACGGGCTGCATTTGTGCACTCATGGCGACGGGACTGACTCTGGAGAATAACAGAAACTGGTGTTTGTCTTTCTTTAATATGAAAAGCCTAAATTGATACATTATTGTAACCTCTTCCTTCAGTCCCAAGGCCAATTTACAATAGCCCACTGTGGTATCTTTTTTAAACGAAACACCTGCAAGTCGACACATTACTGAAGCGCATGCGCATTACAATTCATGAATATCTGCCATCTGGCGGACACGCGAAGAATTGCAACCTATTAAATCCGAACCATTCTCAATAAACGCATGAACCGCGCATGAACCGCGGCTGAGAATGCAACATGAATGCGGCATGCACCCGGTGAAGTGCGTAGCATACAAAAAAAAATCCAGGAAAAATGTGGTGATGTTGTAGAATAAAAGGGGCCGCGACAGTACCTTGTGTAAGAAACATGTGCAGATGTACAACCAGAGAGACAAATTTTGGGGAAATAAAACCATGGCTTTATTCAGCCCATCACTTGAAACAATGCAGAAACCACAAAATAATTAAAACAGCCTATCCCTTTGTAAGGGCTAACTCACTTTCCCAGTCCCTATCTGCAGGGTTGAGAGGTAACTATAAGCAGGGGCCCTTTGTGGCAGTTAAGGGGCCAGCCTCTGGCAAGTTCTTTTCTGGTTCCTGGTGTCTTGATATCAGCACAGCCTTGTGCTCAAGTCATCATCTCCTTTGGCAGCATAGTTGTGACTCAGTTGTACTCAGAGTCTCTCCCTGTCAGTTCCCAGCAGGAGGCTTTTATACACTGGCGACACACTTTATTTGAGCTCGGCTAGTCCCGCGAATTCGGGTATACTCGGGTGTATTGAGGTTTGTGACTGTTTTCTGCCCGAGTGCATTGCGTTATTTTCCCGGCAGGGATTGAAGCATTTTATTCCGGCTAGCTACAATACTGCAATGCCGTGTAAAAACACATGAGGGCGCTTGCGAGCTGTTCTCTTGAAGCCGTCCCCTATAGTGAATTGTAATGCAGTATATATACTGTATATATATATATATATACTGTATAACAACAGCCCCTATAACCCCTAACATACAGTACAGTACACATACAGTACTGTATATCCACATACTGGGGGCGAGATGTGTTTGCAGCAGAGAGAGATCCGCTGCTCTCTCTGCGCAAACAGCGACACATTAAAAATTATTTTAAATACATTTTTATTTATAGTGTAGATGCCGTTATCGTCCTCTGCTTGGTTTAAAAGGATGAGCCCGCCATGTGATCGCGGCGTGTAAACCAAGCAAGGCAGAGGGTACCGGCACCCCCTAAAGGGGCCTGTATCTCGTGGAGCAGGGGGTCCCCAGACCTGAAACCATGCTCGGTTCTGTCTCTGGAGACCCTCTTGCCATGTCCAGATAATACACACCATATCAGTAAATACAGTAATAACACTCGTTCTGGTACCTATAGCGGCTATGCGCTATGTAAAGAAGCAGCCTTCTGTATTTTTTAATAGTTGTCCATGAGTAGGGGTTCCCGTAGCCAGAAATCTCAAAACTCGGACCCCCTGCCTCCGCACATATTAATTAAAGTACAGAATGCTGCTTCAATTGCCCATAGCGTATTGCCGCTAAGTGGGCAATGAGGGTTGACCCCCACACCAGTGGCCCGGCTTATTTGTGTCAGTGGGGAGGTTGAGTGGGGGTACTTTGGCCCTTGGGTGTGATTTTAGGACTTGCAGGGGGGTTTGCGGATTGCAGTTTACACCCCTTCAACTGACCAGTAGCTCGTATAACCCCGCTACGGTCATGACAGGGTGTTAGCCCCTCCGCTACCCCCACGCGCAAGGCCTAAACAAGCACCGTTGGGGCTAATCCCCATTCCGCCCCCCCCGCTACCACAATAAAAAAATACCACCACCACAGCAGGGCCGCCAAAAAATAATAATAAATCTAAATAAATAATAAATGACAATACTACATTGAATACATGTTTATTGAGATATTGTAGATGTGCCTGGGGTCTCTGAGCTGAACCGCCGTTGATTTCAGTCGTCTGGAACCGACCGCCTGCTTCGCCCATGGATACAGCCCCCTTTAGGGGTGCCGTTAGCTCCCTCTGCTGTGTTTAAAGGCCCCGACCACGTTATCGCGGCCTGTAACCAGCATAGCAAGAGGATACCGTCACCCCCTAAATGGGGCCTGTATCTCGGGGAGCAGGGGTTCCCCAGACCTGAACCGTGCATTTGTTCTGGTCTGTGAGAATACCCTCTGCACATGTACATATTCAATAAACACCTGAACAGTATACAGTATAAAATAAAAACACGGCTCGTCTTACCTTAGTCGGCCTAATGCGCTATGGTAAAGAAGCAGCCATTTCTGATATTTTAATAATATTGTACACGGAGCAGTAGGGGTTCCCTGAAGCCGAAATTATGCTCGAAGCCCCCCCTGCTCCTGCTCAATATTTAAAATACGACAATGCTGCTTTCATTACCATACTGCGCTATGCCGCTAAGGTCAATGAGAGTGTTTAACCCACCGTGCCCCCGCGTTTATTGTGGTATATGGGGATGGTGAGGGGGGTCTTTTGGGCCTTCGTTTGAGTTAGACTTGCGTAGGGGGTGGCGGGTGCACTTACCCCTTCGACGACTTTGCAAGCGTTTAAATACCGCTACGGTCAGGAAGTGGGTTACGGCCCTCCACGTCGTACACGTGACCGCAAGACCCTCCACATAAGGCACCAGTTGGGGTTTTCTATACCCACCATTCTGAACCCACCCCCGCTACCAAACTCCCAACTGAAAAAAAAACACCCCCAGCACCCACAGATATAATAAATATCCAGAATAAATAACTAATACATGAAGAATGAAATAATCTACTACTGTATCTATACTATTACTAGCATATATATACAGTACTGTAATATGAAAATAACAGTACCCGATCAATACATATACAGTATATACCTGGTTATACATCTACAACGTAATACATATATATCGATCATATATATACAGTATAGTGTATATATACACACCACTGTGTATATATATACACTGTATACACACATATATATATGGATAGATATATATAGATATATACTGTATACAGTATATATACAAACATGATGAACCAATATACAAATACATGTAGAATGGTTATCAAAATCATACTGTCCTACAGATAACGCTTCTCTATACAGACAATAATAATAATCCATTTAATAATCCTAACTTATTTTACAATATAAAACATAACATTCCAATCCACACAGTACATTGCATTTACATTGTATAAATGATGCATAAAATCTATGCACCATATACATTCTGCAAATGAATGTTAACAATATAATTGCAAGCTACTCTACCAGTAAATACAAACACTTCCAAACAAGTCAACTATTTTAACCAATCAAGTAAACACAAATCAATATATACTGTAAGTACCAACCAGAAAACACAATTTAAAACCAAAGCTAACCCTTACAATACCAAGGATTACATCTATCTAATTGTAAAAAAACCTTATACAGTATACACAGCATTGCAATGTACATGATGAACAATACAGTACATTCCCTGTATCTCCCTGCCTTCAGTGTAATCTGTTTAAAGCCCCCTCCCCCCTAATGTTTCTGTTAAACAGATTACACTGAAGGGAGAGAGATGTAAAGGCCTAAAGCCCCATCCCCCCTAATGTTTCTGTTAAACAGATTACACTGAAGGGAGAGAGATTTTACAGAAAAACACATTAGGGGGAGGGGGCTTTAAACAGATTACACTGAAGGCAGAGAGATGTTTCTGTTACCAGTAAATCTCCCTCCCTGCTGTCAGTGCAGTGTATGTAAATGTGGGTAGGGGGTGAGGGTGGTTAGACCTCACAGTATGCACATTGGGTCCCCCCCCCCCTCCCCA
>WSYH01002267.1:0-52659 GCA_036426205.1 Ascaphus truei | reverse complement strand
CTAACCCTTACAATACCAAGGATTACATCTATCTAATTGTAAAAAACCTTATACTTTATACACAGCATTGCAATGTACATGATGAACAATACAGTACATTCCCTGTATCTCCCTGCCTTCAGTGTAATCTGTTTAAAGCCCCCTCCCCCCTAATGTTTCTGTTAAACAGATTACACTGAAGGGAGAGAGATGTAAAGGCCTAAAGCCCCCTCCCCCCTAATGTTTCTGTTAAACAGATTACACTGAAGGGAGAGAGATGTATAGGCCTAAAGCCCCCTCCCCCCTAATGTTTCTGTTAAACAGATTACAGATATATATATATATATATATATAGATATATATATATAAATATATTATAGATATAGAATATATATATATATCGTGGTATCTATCCTCTCTCTTGTCTCTCTGTATATATTTCAGTATATATATATAGTTGCATGATGAGCCACAGTACAAATTCAGCGGGTGAAGGGTGGGATCGGTCCTGTGTGGTAACCCCTAATTACCTGTCGGTATATGTAAGGTGGTTTAAGTGGTGTTAATTGGATATTCGAATGTAATTGCAGAGTACTTGGCTGTTGGATTGCTATTGTATGTGTGGACAAGACAAGGATTTTGATGACGGACACTTCGTATTGATGAGGTCAGTAGTACGTTGATTATTGTATTTGCTAGTAATGTTTTTAATAATGGGCAATTACTATTATCCCATATCGGATATAGTTATTTTGCACATTATTGTACTGTAGATGTTGGGGGGGAGGGGTTGTTGATATTGATGTATAGGCCAGGTTATGTTTTTTTACACTCAGGTTTTATTCCGTGGTTTTTGCGGGGGTCCTCTGGAGACAACCTGTGGGTATCCTGGGTTGTATCCAAGGGTAATCAGGCTGGTGGTTCCACGGGGACAAGGGGGGACGGAATGATGTGTGGTCCCACTTCTGTGGTGGGGACTCCGACCCGTGTCTGCGGGATGAAATGGTGGGTCCCACTTCTTATGGGGGCACCAGACCGACCGTAGGTGCGGGGATGATGATGTGTGTTGGTCCCACGATTCTGTGGGGCACCGCGGACCCGTAGTAGCGACACCCGTGGTTCCCCAGACCACCCGATGGGAACACCCGACGGCCCCGCAGACACCTGTGGGTTTTGACCTGGGCCTCACAGACATCCTTGGGCTACCGTGGGGACCCAATTGTGGCCCACGTGTGACCCAATGAGACACACCTGGGGCCATGGTTGAGCAGGATCCACCAGCAGGCCTCCAGAACCTGGTGGAATGCTGTGGTAAACGTGTAGGGTTGTCTCAGGTGCCCTGCCAGCCCACCGGGGACTAGCGGGACGCGTTATAACCGTGTAGAAAAGGATAAATTTGTATTATGGGGGGCGCAGGGGGTGTGGTAATGTATGGATTTAATAAATATAATGTGTTATGTGGGTCATTGTACTTTTTATTGTGGGTACGGTGGGGTGGTGGGTTTCCCAAAGGTATGTGGGTAGGCCTCACCTTTGTGGGTACTACTGGGTTGGTTAGGCCTTCACGGGGGGGGGGTTAGTGTGGGAGGGTATGTAGGCATCCCGAGTGGGGTGGTGGGTGAGGGGGGTAACCCCTTCATGACGGTAGCGGTGAATAACGCTATGGTGTTATGGGGTTAGGGGGACATTACTTGTATGTTTTTAATTTTTGTGTCTGTTTTGCAGAAGGGAGGGGCCATGGCCAGACATGGGGGGGGGGGTAACGAACAGGATGGGGTGGTAGAGACTCACCGTTATCTACTTGGTTCTGCCCCTCCCCATGGTGTGAATTAGCACGATGCAGAGGAGACGGAGATTATTACTTAAGGTAAAAGGAACATCTCTCTTGACTTCAGTGTATTCTGGTTCAAAGACCCCTCCCCCCAATCGTGTGTTCTAGTAAAATACTCTCTCCACTCAGTGTAATCTGGTTAACGAGAAACATAGGGCGGAGTGGGGCTTAGGCTACAGTCTCTCACTTAGGTTAACTGTTAAACATGCAAATAGGGGGCGGGGGTTGGGGGGGGGGTGGGGGGCTTTGGCCTTACATCTCTCTGCCCTCAGTGTAATCGTGTTAACCGCAACATTAGGGCGGAGGGGTCTATGCCTTTACAATCTCTATGCTATGTTGTAATCTGTTAACAGAAAACATTAGGGGGGAGGGCCTTTGAGGCACTTATCTATCTCTCCCTTCAGTAGTAATTGTTTACAAAACATAGGGGGGAGGGGCTCTTAACAGATAAACTGCGGCAGGGAGATCAAGGGAATGTACTGCATAGTAATCATGTACATGCCAATGCTGATTTGTATAATAGTATAAGGTTTTTACCATCTAGATGAGCTAATCCTTGGTATTAGTCACACGTTATATACACACCCATGATAAACCAATATACAGTACAAATAAATGTAGAAGGGTTATCAAAAGCATACTGCCCTACAACCAAGTAAACAAAAATCAAAAGCCAATACATTGCAATTACATTCAGATATCAATTAATGCCTTAAACGCCTTATCAGATAATAACCGCAAAGGTGATTAAGGGGTTAAGCCACACAGGCCCGATACCCACCCTCACCCATGAATTTGTACTGTGGCTTCATCATGCAACTATATATATATATACTGTATATATATACAGAGAGACAGAGAGAGAGATATATACAGTATATATATATATATATATATATATATATATATATATACACGTTATATACACACCCATGATAAACCAATATACAGTACAAATAAATGTAGAAGGGTTATCAAAAGCATACTGCCCTACAACCAAGTAAACAAAAATCAAAAGCCAATACATTGCAATTACATTCAGATATCAATTAACCCCTTAAACACCTTATCAGATAATAACCGCAAAGGTGATTAAGGGGTTAAGCCACACAGGCCCGATACCCACCCTCACCCATGAATTTGTACTGTGGCTTCATCATGCAACTATATATATATACTGTTTATATATACAGAGAGACAGAGAGAAAGAGAGAGAGAGAGATATATATATATATATATATATATATATATATACACACACACACGTTATATACACACCCATGATAAACCAATATACAGTACAAATAAATGTAGAAGGGTTATCAAAAGCACTGTCCTACAACCAAACACTTCTCCATACATACACACTAAATTAAAATCAATTTCCTTTAATATTCATAACTGATCTCTCAATCTAAATCATCACTAAACCTCTGAAAAGCCATTAAACAACTTACATTCCAATATAAATGATGCCTAAATATCTATGCACCATATACATTCTGCAAGTAAACAAAACTCAATTAGCAATCATTATTTACATCCCTAAACAATTCACACTAGATCCCGAACAATAAAACCATTAACAAATTCACGCCTAGAGCAGAACAATTAAGCCTTTGAAAAAATATAAGTACCGACAAAAATACAACCTTTACAAACCAAGCCTATCCCTGACCTTCCTCAAACACACAATACAATACCAAGGAATACATCTATCTAATTTTAAAATACTTTAAACTCACAATAAAGCATACTGTAGCAGCATACACAAAATAATTTAAAACACATCTAATCCAGCTTTTAAAACAACATCATTTCTTACCCTGTACTGTACTGTATGTATATATCTCTCTAGACATATATACATACATACATACAGTGGCAAGAAATGATATACCACAACAACAAAAATACACATGTTTGTTAAAAAACCTTTTGAAAAAATTAACAAGTTAAATAAAATACATTTCTTTACTGTAGTTCACTTACCATTACTTGCCCCCACCAACTCCCGTTGCGCAGCTTACACACGAACCAATCCACGATCAGGAACCCATAAAATAATAAACCAGAAAATAATAAACATTAAACTAAAAATCCAAACCAATCCACGGGTCTTCTATCTGTAATCCATCTTCATCTGTGTTCTTCTTTCTTCTATCTCCTTCCAGCGGGGCGGGGCGGGGTCTAAACTGTATTTAATAAATATAATGCTGTTTATTGTGGGTCATTGTACTGTTTTTATTGTGGGTACTGGGGGTGGGGTGTTTCCCCAACGGTATGTGGGTAGGCCTCCCATGTGGGTACTGACTGGGTGGTTAGGACTCACGGGGGGGGGGTTAGTGTGGGAGGGTATGTAGGCATCCCGAGTGGTGGGTGAGGGTGGGTTAACCCCTTCATGACTGTAGCGGTTAATATGGTGATTAAGGGGTTAGGGGACATTACTTTGTATGTTTTAATTTTTGTGTCTGTTTTGCAGAAGCGGAGGGGCCATGGCCAGGATGGGGGGGGGGATAATGGTATGTGGGTAGGGGGTGAGGGTGGTTAGCAATGCAGGGAGGGAGATTTACTGGTAACAGAAACATCTCTCTGCCTTTAGTGTAATCTGTTTAAAGCCCCCTCCCCCCTAATGTGTGTTTCTGTAAAATCTCTCTCCCTTCAGTGTAATCTGTTTAACAGAAACATTAGGGGGGAGGGGGCTTTAGGCCTTTACATCTCTCTCCCTTCAGTGTAATCTGTTTAACAGAAACGCGAACCGCCTTTCCCCATTATCACCCCGCATAACAGCACTTCCACTGTCAGCAAGTTATTGCGGGAATGACATGCAAATGAGGCACACAGTGTCACTTTTGGCCATTCAATAAACCATATTTTAAAACATGGTTCCCTATAGGCTTAAGCTTGCATGCATGGGTCACAGCTTTGACACAGCCAGGGGTTAGTGCTACGCCAGAAAACCACCCGACAGACCGAGCTGTTTCGATTCGGAGACCTTGATGGGTCTCATCATCAGTGTGGGTTTCTTTAGACTGGGAATCAAGAGAGGCTATGGGATAGGCTAAATCATAATACTGAGTTTAGTTTATGGGTGAGTAAAAAAAGTGACAAAACCCTCCACAGTAAAGCAATCTCAAATATAACTGTATGCTCATACTTCATGTCTCTAGAGCTAGGAGGTCTGCACACCCCGCCTGTCCCCATTATCACCCAGCATACAGCACTCCACTGCAAGCCAAAGGGATTCTGAAATGACATGCAAATGATGCACCAGTGGTCACTTTTTGCCTCAATAACCATTTTTAACAGGGTTCCCTATAGGCTTAACCTTGCTGCAATGGGTCACAGGCTTTGAGCACAGCCAGGGTTCAAAGGTCTACCCAGAAGACACCCACAGACAGCTGTTTCGACCTTTTTTTTTTTTTTTAAAATGTTTTATTCACATCACCTATATTTACACAAACGAAAATGAGAACTTTTCCAAAAGATAATAAATCACATAATTACATTTCTTCAAAATACATACTGAATATACTGGTAATACAATTACTTTCTTTACAAAAAAGTCAGAATTTTATCTTGTCCTCACAGCGTTTTCATTCTAAAAAAACCACACACAACAAAACCACTTTTCCACCCCTTCACACTCTAACACCACCTAGATTCTCCATATCTCCTTATATATACTATACCCTTCATTTTCTTCTCTGTTTCTCGCCTCTTTTTTTCCTCTTCATATTCTTTAGCATAATGTTATAATACCTCTGATTCCTTTTCTAATCCTTTTCTACTAAATATCTAACCTCCTTTCTTCTTCCTTTTCTAAACGCCTTTTTCTTATTTGCCTTTCTTTTTCTGTTTTTCCGAACTTTCCTGCTTTTTAAAACATACTGTACAAAACACTATAAAAAAGCACCATTCCATTATTTTCCTCCCCATTTACAATCCCCACAAACTCCAAACTTTTTCCAACCTCTTCCCCTGACCAAACTCTTCTCGTCCTCCTCTCTCTCTTTCTTTTGCTTGTACAGAATGCTGCCTCACCCTCTGCTGCATGTCTAACTTATCCAAATCGTCCTCACTGAAGTCTTCCTCTTCCCTTCCTCCACTAACTTTTTGCAAACTTTTTTGTCCCTTTCCACAGAAAGACCCTTCTTTACTTCCCACTCTTAACACTTATTTTCCCCTCGCAACCTCTAAACCCACCTCTACCCTCCTCCTCCTACTCTAGGCTGACATTCTTCATTCTCTTTATTAAATCCACAGAAGTCACAAAAATAACCTCTCCTCTTCTCCGCTCCATAACCTCGTCCTCTGTTGTTAAGCTGATATATAACTTCTTCTCTTTCAGACTCACACAATATTTCACTCACGCTCACATAACCAAACTCAACTCTCCAAACTTTTCCCGCCTCCTCCTTCTTTTCCGCTTTTTCCATCCGCTCACTGACATAACCTCTGAGCTGACCTTTCTCACTATCTCTATTGGTCTGCACCTGTACATTAATCTTTTCTTTCCCTTTCCGGACTCTTTCTCTTCATTTGTCTAAAGCACGATTACCCACAATTGATGAACATCGTTACTTGTCCTTTCCTTTTTGTGCACCAAACAATCTCACTCTTCTTCGTCTTTAAAAATAAAAAAAACACTTTCTTCTCGCCAAATATCCAGACTCAATAGGCAAAAGTCACCTTTCTTTTGTTACTCTGCATTTTGGCAGGACCAAAGTGACCACTCCTTTAACAACAAAAACCCAGTTGTGACACAAAATTTAACAGAAAGTCAGGTAAACAGAACATCCGGCCCGTTTCCCATTCACCACCTCCCCCCCATCTGCTCTATACCCGCCACAAGCAGTAAGAGGGGAGGTAGGGTAAAAGGTAAAACAGAAGCGTGAAGAAGGTGCCCGACGGGAGTGGGTCATCTCTCTTCGGCAACTCTCTCCAAATAATGTCCATATTGTGACAGTTGCTTTACATCTCCTTTGCGGTTGGCCCCAATATTCCAAAAAGGCTTTTTTTTTTTTTTTTTTTTTTTTTTTTTTTTCCCACCCACGGCTTGAAAACAAGCAGGGGGGTGCATTCAACTTCCCATATCACTCCCCCTGCACATGCTGGGTCCGGTCTAGGACGTACGTGAACTTCCGCTTGTCCAATTAAATTCCCATAGCAATTCAAAAGTTCTTCACATCTCCTTAACAGAAGTTGCACATATTCTCAACAACAAGGCTATCTCCTCCTTCTTCTGCTTACACAAAAGGTCATACATGTTGCACAATTATGCCTTCTTTCCCTCTCCCTCCAACAAAAACACTTTGGGATAACATGATCCACTTCATCCTCTCTGGTCACGCAACAATACTTACTCGCAGGTTTTTCTCTGTCTTGTTCCTTGCATCTCTCATAATGCCTCAAGCAGGGTCCTAGCCCTCCTTGAGGAATGTCACACCTAACCCCTCACAGCACATTCCCTCTTACTTCCCTGGAAGTCCTGCAGACAGTAGACTTGTGCAAATCTTCATCTTCCAACCAGGTCAATCAAGATCATCCTCCACGATATAGAGCTGGAAAGCTCTAAAAACCACAACCCGGGCTCTCCATCGCTCTCTCCGCCTCACCACCATGGAATCTCGATTGTCTGTGATTCTTTCGGTTCTCCATCGCCGCCTCCGGGCTCAGCCTCTTTGTTCCTCTCATTTCCACTTTGATCTTTCTGTTCTACTGATTACCCTACCATAGCAGCATGGGGGGTGTTAATCCTATTATGGCGATCCCCCCAGGCAAGGCGTCGGCTCCGTCACACTCTCGTCATCTCGTCTCTCTCCTCTCACGTGCTTTTCGTCCGCGGTCCTGACCCGCTGTCCCCTGTGCTTCAAGCTGGCAGCTCCGGTCTGTGTCTGACCGTCCAAGGATCTTGCGGCATACCCCACAAAAAGCAGCGAGGAGTTATTCCTAAGTACGGATCCCCCCAAGAGCCATTCGTGCCGTCCCTTGCACGCATCCTCTCCTCTCTCTCTCTCTCCCTTGTCCCTCCTTCCTTGATCACCTCCCCAGCCCAGGGCGGAGCCTGGGTGGGGGAGAAGAGGGACGGAGGATGGGTCTCATCAAGAAGAAGTAGAAATAGGGAGGGGGAACCCGAATAGGAACAGAAGTGGCAGGAGGGCATAAGTGATAGAGAGACCAAAGGGGGCCAGAGGTGAAAAAACGAGAAAGAACACGGAAAAGGAAAGTACACAAAACAAAAAACAAAGGTAGAGGGAAGGAGGAAGAGAAGGGGCCGAAAGAAAAGCAATGAAAAAACGAGTGAATATTAAGAAGGGGAAGGACAAGATTAGAATGCAGTAGGTTTGCAAAACAAAAAAGACCGGAGGGTAGGAGCGGAAAGGAAACACGGATGCGAACCAGCGAAGGAGAGAAAACGAATAGCAACGGAGGGGTGGTAATTGAGGGAAAAGCAGGAAGAAACTAACGTAGGGAAAGTTAGAACTGACAGAAGGAGGAGAACGTGGTGAGGGAAAATAGAAGAAAATAATGAAGAAAAAGGTAAAGGAAGGTCAGTTTTGAAGTGAACTGGCTTGAGGAGCTGCTAGGGAGAGGCGAAAGCCACTGGACAAGGAACACGGGAAGGAAAAGAAGGGGAGGCATGAGGGAAACGGAACAAAAGGGCACCACAAGCAGCGAAAAGGCATGAGCTGGGCGGAGGAAGATGGGCTGAAAGACGGAACAAGAACGAAATATAAAACGGGGATACTGGGGATAAGGAACACAAAGGATAATAAAAATAACCACACAGAAAAGACAGTGAATGGGCGTGTCAAGAAGGAGAGAGAAAGCAGAAGAAAACGAAGTAGAGAAAAGAACCGAAGGTGGAAAAGTCATACGTGGAAGAGGATGGTGCACAAGTTGGCCGATTGAACAATGCGGCGGGAGAGAAGGAGCCTAAGGGGAGTAAAGGGGCCAAGAAGGCAAAAAATAGAAGGAAGTAGGGAAGAAACCATAACCAACAGACGGAGAGACGGGACAACGAGGGGCAGCGTGAGGAGAAGAAAGGAAAGTGACGCAGGGGGCCAAGACATAGAAGAAAAAGAACGTGTAAGAAGGTGAAGAAGACTAAGTGGGAAAGTTCGGAGCAGGCATTAAGGATAAAAAGCGAAAAAGATCATGGGAAAAGGCAGAAAGAAATGAAGGCAAAAGAAATCCAGTGACACAAGAAGAAGAAAGGGAATAACGATAGTGAGTCATAAACACCGCCAAAATAAAAGGTAGGGGGTGGTGTAGGGGAGTAGGAAGTTAGGGGGGGAATAGGAAGCGGAGGGGAGGGGGCAAAAGCAGAACAAGTCGGACAGAAGTAGACGAGGGGGGGACAAAAAGATTAAACACGAAGCGAGTCAAAGTAGGAAAACGTAGAGAGGGGGAAAGGAAGGAAGATATAAACGTACCGGGAGAGGTGCAAAGACGTGGGGGAAGGGAAAGGGGCAAAAAGATAGCGAAAGGGATAAACGCGGATTTAAGCAAGGGCTGAAGGGAACGATCGGATGTAAGCGAACGATGGGGAAAAAAGAGAGACATATAAGAATAGTCCAACAGGAGCAAACACTGAACAGTGATAAGATAATCCGGGTCGGAAGAAACAACGAAACAATGACCGGGGCCGCGGGTGAGAAAGGAGGTGGCGGACAATAAGGAAACCACGAGGATGAAAATGGGAGAAGACAGGGGGGTGAAGAAGAAAGAGCGAAAAGAGGGGAGAAAAGTGCAATGTGGGGACAAGGAAAACCGGTAGAAAGCAGGGAGCAGGAAGAGGAATTGGAGGGTCGGGATCTGGGGAGACAGGAATAAGGTAGCTTAGTGAGGATAGGCAGAAGTAAGCTTGTGGGGAATGAACCGCGGAAAGGTTAGGAATCGGGAAAGAGTGGACGACAAAAGAAAGACGGGGTAAGGAAGCGAAACATAAAGAAAGGAAGAACGGGGAAAAACTTCAAAAAGGTGAGTAGATAGACGAACACAACGGCCTAGAGGAAGGAGGAAAACGACATAGGAAGGCTGAATACCGGATGCCGAAGGGGGAGAAAGAACAAAGAAAGGAATAAGTCCATAGAAACGACAAACAAAAAATGAAGGGGGGAGACGATCCCCCAAGGCCAAGGCGCCGGCCCTTCCACACCTCTCTCTCACTCTCTCTCCCTCCTTGTCCGCTCTTGATCACTCCCACTGCCTGAGATCATCGTACCCCCCTAATAGCAGCATGAGTCTTAAGTCCCTTTCCGGAACGATGACTCCAGGCCAAGTGGGGCACAGTCTAAGCTACAACAGCTGTTTCGCGCGACCGTTTGATGGGTCTCCATCATTGTGGGGTTGATTTAAACTGGGAATCAAGAGAGGCTAATGGATATGCTACCATAATACTGAGTTAAGTTATGGTGAGTAAAACAAGTGCAAAAACCCTCCACATGAGCAAATATGACAAATATAACTGTCTGCCTCATCTGCATGTCTTAGGCATGTCTTGCAAACCCCCCGCCTTTCCCGCCCATTTATCCAACCCACATACAGCACTTCCGATGCCAGAAGGAATTCTGGGAAATGACATAGCAAACATGATCCCCAGTGTCACTTTGTTGCCCCTCAATTTTACCATTTTTAAACATGGTTCCCTATAGGCTTAAAGCTTCTGGCATGGTCCACAGCTTGAGCACAGCCTAATAGGGGAACCAGGTTAAAACTGGTTATGAGGCAAAAAGTGGACACTGTGCTCATTTGCATGTCTTTCCAGCACTCCCTTGCTGGCAGTGGAAGTGTCCTAAGACTGCAGATGAGCTACAGTAATATTTGCATATTTGTTTCCTGTGAGGGTTTTTGTCACTTTTTTACTCACCATAACTTAAGCCTCATTAATTATGGTTTATCCTATCCCATAGCCTCCTTGCATTCCCAGTTTAAATCAATCACCACACTGATGAACCCATCAGGTCCGAAACAGCTGTCTGTGGGTTGTTGTTCCTTGGGTATGCCCCTTAACCCTGGCTGTGCTCAAAGCTGTGACCCATGCGAAGCAAGCTTAGCCTAGAGGGAACCATGTTAAAAATGGTGATTGAGGCAAAAGTGACACTGTGTGTCTCATTTGCATGGCTTTGTTCCCAGAATCCCTTGCGTGCATGGAAGTGCTGTAATGCTGGGTGATATGGGGAAAGGCGGGTTGCAGACCTTGCCTAATACACTGCAGATTGAGCATTCATTATATTTGGCATATTTTGCTTTCCTGTGGGGTTTTTGTCACTTTTTTAACTCCCATTAAATTAACCAGTATTATGGTTTAGCCTATTCCCATAGCCTCTCCTCTCTTGCCATTCCCAGTAAATCACCCCCACACTGAGTGAGACCCATCAATTGTCCGAAACAGCTTCCTGTGGGTGGTTTTCTGGTATGCAACCTTAACCCTGGCTGTGCTAAAGCTGTGAACCATGGCAGCAAGGCTTAAGCCCTATAGGGAACGCAATGTTAAAAATGGTTATGATGAAAAAGTGACACTGTGTGCTCAATTTGGCATGTCATTTCCCCCCAGAATCCCTTTGGGCGTGGCAGTGGAGTGCTGTATGCTGGTGATAATTGGGGAAAGGCGGGGTTGCGACCTGCCTAAGAACATGCGATGACCATACGTTATATTTGCATATATAGATTCTCGGGAGCAGGTGGGTCCCCAGAACCTGAAACCAGTGGCCGGTTTCTTCTGCTGTTTCTGCTCTGGAGACTCATCTGCACATCTACAACTATCAATAAAAAAACTTATTTTAAAATTTGTAACTATTATTTATCTTCATTTTAATATTTATTTTTATTTATTTATTTATTAATTTGTGGCCTGATCTGCTGCTGCAAGTCTAAACCGAACTCACCTACATACCAAGGTTCCACACACACCCCCCCCTCCCCCCCAATAAAAAAACTTCACAAGCCCCGTCGGCCCACAGATTAATAATACAATCTAATAAATACATAATCAAAATACATTAAGAGAAATAAATATATACTGTATACTTATACTAAGGATATAAGACCGTATATATATATAGATAATATTCCCTTACATATACCTCAGCCTATCTCTACTGTGTCTATTAGTATATTTGTATACAAGTATATATTCATATATATAGTTGCTATGATGAAGCCTCACTACGTAACAAATTCATGGGTGAGGGTGGGTATCGGGCCTGTTGTGCTTAACTTAACCCTTAATCACCTTTGGGCGGTTATTATCTGATCAGGTGTTTAAGGGGTTATTATTGATATCTGAATGTAATTGGCAATGTATTGATTGGCTTTTTGATTTTGTTTCTTGCTGGTTTACTTTCCATTTGCAGAAATTTATATGGTGCGGCGTAATTTTTATGCATCATATATATTGGAATGTGAGGTTTTTCATGGGTTTGTGATATCTATATACGAGTAGATGTGAGGAATCAGTTAGGATTTTTAAGAATGATATTTTAAATGTAGTTTCTGTCATGGAGAAGTGGTTGGTGTGTAGGGCAGTATGCTTTTGATACACCCTTTCTAATTATTTTGTAAACTGTATATTGGTTTATCATGGGTGTGTATATAACGTGTATATTAATATATTATATATATATATATACTGTATCTCTCTCCCCTCTCCCTCCCTCTCTCAACTCTCGCCACCCTCATCTCATTCTCATCTGTCTCGAATCCTCTGTATGTATCATTATAATACTTATATAATATATTAGTTGCATGAGAACCACCGTACGAATTCATGGGTGAAGGGTGGGTATAGTGCCTGTTTTTGCTTAACCCTCCGTAATTAAGTTACCGTTGTGGTTATTATATCCGATAAAGGGTGTTTACGGTGTTAATTGATCTTATTGGGGGGGGGGCTTTTAGAGCTCTTCATCTCTCTCCCCTTCCGTGCTATCTGTTTGAACAGAAGACATTATGGGGGAGGGGCTTTAAACGATTAGCCTGGAAGGCAGGGAGTATCATGAATTACTTTTTGTTCATCATTGTCATTGAATGCTGTGTCTGAAAATATAAAGGTTTGTTTACACATTAGATAGATGTAATCCTTGGTTTGTAAGGGTTAGCTTTGGTTTTAAATGTGTTTTTCTGGTTGGTACTTACACGTATATATGATTTTGGTTTACTTGATTGGTTAAAATAGTTGGACTTGTTTGGAAGTGTTTGTATTTACTGGTTAGAGTATCTTGGCAATTTATATTGTTAACATTCATTTGCAAATGTATATGGTGCAAGATTTTATGCATCATTTATCAATGTAAATGCAATGTACTGTGTGGATTGGAATTTATGTTTATTATGTATATCAGTTAGGATTGACTAAATGGATTAAATTATTATTGTCTGTATGAGAGAGCGTTTGCATGTAAGACAGTAATGCATTTAATGTAATAACACATTCATAACGTACATGATATTTGTGATATTGGTTTCATCTGTGTGTTATATACTGTATAGCTTCATATTCTATAGCTATAAATATACTAAACTTCTATATCTATATATAAATTCATATCAATTATATATCATATATATATATATACTTCTATCTATATAAATAACATAACTCATATATATCTCTTCTATAGATCATATCTCTATACCTATTTCTTTATCATGTAGTATCAGTATATACTGTCTTTATAGTCATGATATTCCAGTATACTATCTGACATATGTATAGGTTTTTTATAGTATAACGTAATTATATTCCATCGTAATAGCTTAATATTTTATTTCTCTTCATGTATTTATTTATTTAGATTTATTTATTAATTTGTGGGACTGCTTTGGTGTGTGTATTTTTTTTATGTGGGTAGCAGGGGTGGGTGTACATGGGGTATTAGCTCCCAACGGTGCTTTTTTTAGGCTTGCCGGGGGGTACGGAGGGCCTAAACCGCCTTCATGACCGTAAGCGGTATTACTATGCTACGTCATGTAAGGGTTAACTGCACCCGCCACCCCCCCGCAGTCCTAAAACTCTCGTCTAGGGCATCAAATACCACCCCTCACCCATCCCCACTAACACACAATAAAAGGCGTGGCACGGTGGGTTACCCCTTCATTGCCTTATGCGGCTATTCCGCTAGGTGCAATGAAGCAGACATTTCTGTACTTTTATAAATATTGTCGCAGTAGCAGGGGGTCCCCTGATTTAAGATTTCTGGCTCAGGGAACCCCCTGCTCACTGTCAATATTATTAAAAAATACAGAAATGCTGCTTCTTTACCATAGCGCATAGCCGCTAATGTAAGAACGAGTTTTATTATATGTAGTTATGTATCCGTGTTTTATTGATACTGTACATTGCACGTACTGTATCTGAATGTAATTGCAATGTATTGGCTTTGTATTTGCTATGTATGTTGTGGACAAGACAAGGATTTTGCTGGCAACGGACACTTCGTATTGATGAGGTCAGTAGTACTTTATTTATTTGTATATGCTAGTTAATGTTTTTAATAATGGGCAATTAATCTATTATCCATATCTGGATAATAGTTATTTTGCACATTATTGTACTGTAGGTGTTGGGGGGGAGGGTGTATGTATTGAATGTATAGGCCAGGTTTATTTTTTTTTACATTCAGGGTTTGATTCCGTGGTTTTGCGTGGGGCCTATGGAGACCACCTGTGGGTATCCTCGGGTATCCTAAAGGGTAGCAGGCTGGTGGTTCCACGGGTGACACATGCGGGGATGACGATGTGTGGTCCCACTTCTGTGGGGGCACCTCCGACCCGTAGTCTGCGGGCATGACGATGTGTGGTCCCACTTCTGTGGGGGCACCTCCGACCCGTAGGTGCGGGGATGATGATGTGTGGTCCCACTTCTGTGGGGGCACCGCGGACCCGTAGTGAGCACCCGTGAGTTCCCCAGACCCCCATGGGAACCACCCGAGGCCCCGCAGACACCTGTGGGTTTGACCCGGGGCTCCCAGATATCCTTGGGCCTACCGTGGGGACCCAATTGTGGCCCACGGTGACCCAAGGAGACCGCCTGAGGGCCATGGTGCTGGCAGGATCCACCAGCAGGCCTCCAGAACCTGTGGAATGCTGCTGGTAAACTGTAGATCTGTCCAGGTGCCCTGCCAGCCCACCGGGGACTAGCGTGGGGCTGCGTTATGAACCCTGTATGTAAAAGGTTAAATCTTGTATTTATGGGGGGGGCACAGGGGGTGGGTAATGTATTTAATAAATATAATGCTGTTTATTGTGGGTCATTGTACTGTTTTTAGTGTGGGTACTGGGGGTGGGGTGTTTCCCCAGTGGTATGTGGGTAGGCCTCCCTTGTGGGTACTGACTGGGTGGTTAGGCCTCATGGGGGGGTTAGTGTGGGAGAGTATGTAGGCATCCCGAGTGGTGGGTGAGGGTGGGTTAACCCCTTCATGACTGTAGTGGTTAATAACCGCTATGGTGATTAAGGGCTTAGGGGACATTACTTTGTACTGTATGTTTTAATTTTTGTGTCTGTTTTGCAGAAGTGGAGGGGCCATGGCCAGGATGGGGGGGGGGGGTAACGGTATGTGGGTAGGGGCTGAGGGTGGTTAGACCTCACAGTATGCACATTGGGTCCCCCCCCCTCCCCACATTTGCATACACTGCACTGACAGCAGGGAGGGAGATTTACTGGTAACAGAAACATCTCTCTGCCTTCAGTGTAATCTGTTTAAAGCCCCCTTCCCCCTAATGTGTGTTTCTGTAAAATCTCTCTCCCTTCAGTGTAATCTGTTTAACAGAAACATTAGGGGGGAGGGGGCTTTAGGCCTTTACAGCTCTCTCCCTTCAGTGTAATCTGTTTAACAGAAACATTAGGGGGGAGNNNTAGTGGGGCTTTAAAAAAACAAAAAAAAACATATTACAACTGCAGGCAGGGAGATTACAGGGAATGTACTGTACTTATGTATTATTCATCCATGTACATGCAATGCTGTGTATAATGGTATAAGGGTTTTTTAAAAATTACAAGTCGATGCTGTAATTCCTTTGGTATTGTTTCTCTGCTCTGTTTGGTTTACAGGCCGCAATCACAATGATGTCGGGCCCTGTTAAAAACCCAAGCCGAGGGATTTCACAGGCACACCCCAAACCTCCCCTAACCAGCGAAAACCTGGCAAGCCCCCCCCCACTCCCTTTTTGTCTTGTCCAGTTCTTCCTCGTTGATAGCAGGGGGGTGGGGTCCCCAACCGAAACAAAAATGCGTTCATCCTAGGCAGACCCCCTGCAACATGTACAACTATCAATAAAAATGTATTTCAAGTATTATGTCGTTAATTTAAGTGTTATTTATTTAGATTTAGTATTTTATTTTTGTTGTGGGAGGCTGCTGTGTGAGTGTTTTTTTTTATTGTGGGTAGAGGGGGTGGTTGGTAAGGGGCTATTAGCGCCCAAGGATGCTTGTTTATAGTGTGCGTTGGGGGGTGGGATAACGGTGAGGGCCTTCTAACCCCTTCTGACGCTCAGGGCGTGTATGACACTCTGGCTACAGTCGTGAAGGGTTACATGCACCCACAGCAACCCCCGCAAGTCCACCTCACAAACCAAGGCATCAAATGACCCCTACCCCTCACCCACTCCCCACTACGCACAATAAAGCGGGCAACGGTGGGTTCAACCCACTTAATTGCCTTAGCGCTACCGCGATGGTAACTGAAGCAGCATTTCTGTATTATTATAATAATTGCGCAGGAGCAGGGGGGGTCCCTGACATTAATTCGGCTCATGGAAACACCCTGCTCACTGTACAATATTAATTGGAAAAATATCAGAA
The DNA here is from genome assembly GCA_036426205.1 of Ascaphus truei. Lineage (NCBI taxonomy): Eukaryota > Metazoa > Chordata > Amphibia > Anura > Ascaphidae > Ascaphus > Ascaphus truei. The sequence continues at coordinate 36,046 of WSYH01002267.1, read as the reverse complement.
TGCTGCTTCTTTACATAGCGAATAGCCAGGAAGGTAAACGATTAGAGTGTTTATTTATACTGTATATGTATGTTGTTGTATTGATACTTTACATGTGCAGAGGGTCTTCCAGAGTCAGAAACTGCATGGTTTCAGGTTGCTGGGACCCCCTGCTCCCCGAGATACAGGCACTTTTAGGGGTGCTGTGTATCCCTCTGCTCTGGCTATGGTTTAAGGCCCGCGATCACGTGGTCGAGCCCTTTAAACCAAGCAGAGGGATTACTGCACCCCCTCATAAGGGGCTTTATCTCTGGGAGTCAGGGGGTCCCCAGACCTGAAACCAACTGCGGTTCAGCTCCGGAGACCCCCTTCACATGTACACTATCAATAAAAATGTATTTAAAACTAAGTTTTAATGTGCCGCGGTTTTGCGCAAGAGAGAGCAGCGGGATCTCTCCCTCTCTGCTGCAAACACATCTCATTCTCGCCACCGACATCCGCCCATAAAACAGTAGTATCAGTTTATGGGGTTGTTGTTATACATATAATCTCTATTCTCTATATATCATATATATCTATATACTACTCTACTATATATATCTATATATATATCTAGTCTCATCTATATATATACATAGCGCTTATCAAATACTAACATCTATAATACTGTAACCCTTCCAAGGGTTGGTAAACCAAGAGATACAGCACTCAATTTGATAATCAAAGTGTACTCAGTGAAGGAAAATACAAATTCCAGAACCCAACCTTTTTCGGTTTCGGGTCTCTACAGGACATGGGACGCTCTCCTCAGGGGGATACAAATGGAGGAAATTGACACAGTTCACCCACATATTTTCATAACATCAAACACACTGAAAGTCAATAACCAATCACCATCACGTCACTCAATTAAATAACAAGACCTGCAGCTCTGATGTCATAGTGTTGATTAAGCCTTACATAAGATAAACTCCATAACTGCTATCACCTGCCGCCATCTGTGTATTGCAATTATCCATGGTCATGGTTACATGGGTCTTGTGATCTCTGATTGATATGTCAGTGGGCAGCAGGAGAGGGTTTTTTTAAAGAAGGAAAGCCAGGTAGTGCCATACCTAAGTGAAACATAATAAATACAACGGCAGGGACATTTAGGTGTGGTGGGGAGGTGTGGTGGGGGAGTTGTGGGGGATCATGATGGCATGTAAACTGACATAACTAGAGGGCAGGAAGAGCCATACTATGTCATATGGAACCTATAAGTGCAATCAGGAATAATCACAATAAGTAGAAACTTGCATGTACACAAATTATTAATAAATATGTATATTAGACTTTAACCAGAGAGCAACAGAGGATAATTATACCATGAAGAAGCCACATCAGTGAAATTAATGTGATTGTCCACCCATGTAGCCACGCACGTCCTAGGTCTCATCATCAGGGGATCTGACCTAAAGAAAACAACACTTAAGCTTAAAATCCTCGTTCAGAGGCCCGTTGGGGTCAATTGTACTGTACTTAAATCAAAGGAAAAAAAATAGCTTTAGCTTCCAGCTGTAATAGTAGTTTATTCCTGTCGGCCACCAAGAGCCACCTCCTGTCGCCATATTATTCCTGTCGCCCACCCCCTGGTAGGTGCCACACGAGCCGTATAATGGGCTACATCTCTTAGGTGCTTAAACTGTTGGTCTGGGTTTCCTGTAATGCCGTGCCACCGGTTGGTGGTGTTTCAAATCATGTCCATCTTCTTCAAATCTTCACAACTCGCGAGAGTGTCCTTCCTGATTGCAACTCGATGACTACTGAACGTCCATTAACATTTCTCATCGTCTTTTTCCGACGTATAACCAATGGGCACGTGAATGAAGTACAACTACATATTAGACTCACAGTTTAAATTTGTTTCTTTTTGTAGATTTGGCGCAGTCCTGAGGGTGAGGCAAGTTACTATCCGTTTTTGCATAAACTGGCAGTTGGTACAAGAAGCCATGTGCATCTGTACTGACCCTTGTTTTCCCCTTTCCTCCTCGCTCAACAGCCAGGTCGTGGCTGGCCATGTCTCTTGTCAACGTGATCGAGAATGTTTAAGCAATCCTCCCAGAGTTCCTCCTCCTCTTTTGCGGTCTTTTGTAACAAAAAAGGGGTGGCGCATTAAATATCTTTTCCCAATCCCTTCCTATCCTGCGATCATAGCCAATATATTCCAATGTTGTTGTATGACCTTTTTGATATGTCCATATGCAGTGCTGTAAGTGTCTGCCACCTTACAGCGATCCAGAATCGAGTGGTCCTCATTGTTGGTGGACAGCAGCTACCTCCTCTTTGGGATCGCTGGCTTTGATGAGTGGCCTATTGACTTCTTTGGGATCATATCCCCTCTCTAAAAGCAGAGGCCATCTCCCAATCAACCCTCACTATTTGGGTGGGGGCACTCACAATCTCCGGACACGTAGTAGTGTGAGAAGGGAGACCTGCTTTTAATAATGGTGGTGGATGATGCGTGGTTTTGCATGTACTAATGTGTTCCTATCTGTGGGCTTGTCTGGAATAACGTGTGCAGAGAGTTTTCCATTGTCCTTATAAACAAAAATGGTATCAATAAAAAGGACTTTCAATGGTACTGTTAGCTAGCTGTGAAACCTAATTGTCACGATGGATTTTGTTGTAATACTCAGTATTATAGAAGCTCTGTTTCCTCCGAGTCGCTTCTACCCAGACCAGGAACACCTCTCAATGTAGCGAAGTTAGTTAGTGATATAATACGGTCCCGCAAATGGGCATACTGTAAGCCAATGGGTGTTCTCGAATGTATCCCTTACCAGGTTTGGCATACGCCGGTGCCAAGATGTTTTGACCCCATAGCGGTGCCTGTTAGTTGGCAGATAAAGGTTTCTTTCTTCCTCAAACCTAAAAGTAGTTTTCTTATGATATCACCCCTACATCACCCATCCTGCACCTCCTGCAGTCAATAACAAGTTATTCTGGAAAGGCGGCCCCTTGTGCGCCGCATACTTACATTACTGAAGGGTCACGGATCGCTTCAATATGCCCTCCTGTTGTGTGATTTTAAGTATATAGACTGCCCACGTTCCATGGGTTACAGTATAGTATCTGCAGTAACCCGTTCCGAAATGCCTTCCATTTGTTGGATTAAGGTCAGTTTGTAATCTTTGACAAATGAGGCCATCCGCATCACCATGTGGGTTTGAAGGTAGAATCCAAAACTAGAACTGTTATAATGGATGACAATAGGACCCGCCCCCATAGGCCGAGTTGATTATGTCGCCCCCGTAGGCTTGGTCAGAAGATTTGTTTCATTTTTGGGCTATATAAATGACCGCTGTAATGGGTCTTTTTGCATCAGGAACTTGGCTGTGATCGTTTCCCCTCCGCACTCCACGAATTTTGAGTCCTAGCGTATGATAGAGTTATCAACCACCTGACAGTCAGAGCTTGCAGGTTTCTTGTGTTATTTTAAGTGAGTGATGGTGATGGTTAATTGACATTCAGTGTTTGATATCTCTGTCCCTGGTTTTTAATAAATGTTTTGTCAACTTTTGTATGGCACACCGCCTTAATTCTTTAGATATCTTCCTCCCTATTTCCCCTAGCCATATCATCGAGCTCACCAGCCCATTGATAACCGCATGACAATGGCTGAATGTGCAACACAGCTGGTGATTAGCGTATGGAGGTAATCTTATGTAAAATAAAAGCTTAAGAAATCAACACATGACAATCAGAGCTGCCAGGTTTCTTGTGTTAATTTAATTAAATTGGGTGATTGTGATTGGGTGGTTAACATTGACTTTTCACATTTCAGTTTCAATGTTTGATGTATAAAATATTGGTTAACTGTTCATTCTCCCTTTTGTTGGGATCACCCCTGAGGAAGGTCCCATTCTGGTAGGACATAAACGTTGGGTTTTTTAACTCTGGATGAGTATTTTTTGCTTTCACTCAATACAACTTTGGATTTCACATTGAGTGCTGTTCCTCTTGTTTACCAATCCTTGGAACGTTAACTATAACTACTTCTCTAATTGGACTTGGCATCCTGTGGTCTTTACCAGCACCTATTGGAGTGCCAAACTGACGCCTTATCTGCTATTTCTCTTCTTATTAGTTGAGCACCCAGGACTAATTATTTTTGCTCCTCTACAACAATATTGATAGAGCATTTTGGATATTTTTTTTTTCAATTTCATATAATCACACACACTCTTTTCCTATTTCGTTTGGGTTTTCCACATTGGATCATGGAGGAATTTCTGATACTGCAAACAGGACTCTGGTCTCATCTCTGACAAACGCTTACCTATAGCGAGGCCAGAAATAAGCATCCATCAATTATCTGAAAATTTGATGAGGTACCTCGGCCCTGAAAAACCATCACGAGAAAATTTATCATGATCTGGGTGGAATTTAAAGCAGCGGGAATTGACTTTATTACCCTTGCATGTTGTTACACTCTTCTCACTACCATCGAGAGGGTTTGCTTAAACCCAGATGGTTCATGATTAAAAAAAACCAACCAACCATCGTAGGGAAACGATCCGAATTCGCAGTAAAATGGATTGGGATTACTCCAATAAGTGGTCATTTGACTTACCAACATACGGTAATCGAACAGTCCATTAAGGAACTGGGGAACTAAAAAAAGGAGTCGATACTATCTATTGTCCCAAACATGGTATTACCCTCCGTGCCCCCCTTTGAATACCAACACTAACTGGACACTTGACAAACTGCAAGACCACCATAGCATGCGTACCGTAGGGGGCTGGTCAAATAACCAGCGGGACAGCTGAAACAGTTTAATATGACTACAACTATCGACGTGTTTATAAGTGCTTCTTCTGGGATTGGGAGATAGGGCACACAGAGCCTGCCTCCTGGGCAGACCACCACTAACACATACCAGGAAGGCACCAGCAGTATCTGGTGCAAGCCTACAATACAAGGTGATAACAACTTTTCTGATTAAAAGAAAAACAAGAGGCACGTCTTCTATCCTTTTTTAGGAATATAGGTACGACAGGGACACAAAAAAACAACAAAAAAAACAAAAAAAAACCCCTTCCCCACACACTACCCTTACCCGACTCCGATACAAGGCGGCAAACCAGGAGAGGGTGGTGAAAACCACCGATACCCACTATTATAACCCACTACGGGAACTCCAGAAAGGAGAGAGGAGAGAGGGGGGAGAGTGGAAGATGGAGAAGGACGTTAGTCTACAAACATCTCCCGTCGTGCAATTTTATCTACAACAGAAATTGATTCCCTCCAGGAAAGGGGTTATCGATATGTACCTACAACACAAAACAGGCTTTTTCCGCCGTTCCTATGGTAGGGGGTTGATCTTTCAATACTCAATAGACAATTGGCGTCTAAAAGATTATTTAGACAACCTAACATGGATACATCAACATAAGCACCCTAAAGTACACAATTCTCTTGTACTTTACTGAGGGCCCCTTTGTCATCAAGAACTATGGGAGTTCATTTCGATCCTGTGGGGTGTCGTGACAACATAACAACAAATCCACCACATTTATAGTCTGTGAGAGAGATACTGCACAAACGTATCCGCCAATACAAGAAGAACTAGTTTTCCGTAACATGACCTAGGGAAGAAAACATAAAGCACCTTAAGTCACTACGTGGCGAAAATACAAATATCATCAACACGCCACATACAGGTTGGCGGAATTGTAGTCGATGGTGCATAACCAGCAGGCCTCCAGAACCTGTGTAAAAAGGGCTGCTGGTAAACTGTAGGTCTGTCCAGGTGCCCTGCCAGCCCACCGGGGACTAGCGTGGGGCTGCGTTATGAACCCTGTATGTAAAAGAATAAATCTTGTATTTATGGGGGGGCACAGGGGGTGGGTAATGTATTTAATAAATATAATGCTGTTTATTGTGGGTCATTGTACTGTTTTTATTGTGGGTACTGGGGGTGGGGTGTTTCCCCAACGGTATGTGGGTAGGCCTCCCTTGTGGGTACTGACTGGGTGGTTAGGCCTCACCTGGGGGGGTTAGTGTGGGAGAGTATGTAGGCATCCCGAGTTGTGGGTGAGGGTGGGTTAACCCCTTCATGACTGTAGCGGTTAATAACCGCTATGGTGATTAAGGGGTTAGGGGACATTACTTTGTATGTTTTAATTTTTGTGTCTGTTTTGCAGAAGCGGAGGGGCCATGGCCAGGATGGGGGGGGGGTAACGGTATGTGGGTAGGGGGTGAGGGTGGTTAGACCTCACAGTATGCACATTGGGTCCCCCCCCCCCTTCCCACATTTACATACACTGCACTGACAGCAATGCAGGGAGGGAGATTTACTGGTAACAGAAACATCTCTCTGCCTTCAGTGTAATCTGTTTAAAGCCCCCTCCCCCCTAATGTGTGTTTCTGTAAAATCTCTCTCCCTTCAGTGTAATCTGTTTAACAGAAACATTAGGGGGGAGGGGGCTTTAGGCCTTTACATCTCTCTGCCTTCAGTGTAATCTGTTAAACAGAAACATTAGGGGGGAGGGGGCTTTAGGCCTTTACATCTCTCTGCCTTCAGTGTAATCTGTTTAACAGAAACATTAGTGGGGAGGGGGCTTTAAACAGATTACACTGAAGGCAGGGAGATACAGGGAATGTACTGTATTGTTCATCATGTACATTGCAATGCTGTGTATAATGTATAAGGTTTTTTACAATTAGATAGATGTAATCCTTGGTATTGTAAGGGTTAGCTTTGGTTTTAAATTGTGTTTTCTGGTTGGTACTTACAGTATATATTGATTTTTGTTTACTTGATTGGTTAAAATAGTTGATTTGTTTGGAAGTGTTTGTATTTACTGGTAGAGTAGCTTGCAATTATATTGTTAACATTCATTTGCAGAATGTATATGGTGCATAGATTTTATTTAATTGGTATTTAAATTGGTACATTAAATTGGTATTTAATGTGACATATAAACCAATGTCACATTAAATACCAATTATTTTGACTATCTTCTGGAGTGCTGCCTCTGATATCTGCTCACACGGTATCGTATAGCCTATAAATATATATATATATATATTTATTTATAAAAAATATTTTACCAGGAAGTAATACATTGAGAGTTACCTCTCGTTTTCAAGTATGTCCTGGGCACAGAGTAAAACAAAATAATACATGGTTAAAAATACAGTTACATAAATGAGCAGGGTATACATTATATACAAGACATTGCATGCACAGTTAAAGAAAATATATATTATGAGCGTATGAAACAGTTACAGACCAGATTAAAGTGTGAGACAGCCTTAGATTTGAAAGAACTTAAGCTGGTGGTGGATATGAGAGTCTCTGGTAGGTTGTTCCAGTTTTGGGGTGCACGGAAGGAGAAGGAGGAACGTCCGGATACTTTGTTGAGTCTTGGGACCATGAATAGTCTTTTGGAGTCTGATCTCAGGTGATAGGTACTGCATGTGGTAGGGGTGAGGAGCTTGTTCAGGTAGCTGGGTAGCTTGCCCAGAAAGTATTTGAGGGTGAGACAGGAATGGTGAACTTTGCGCCTAGACTCTAGTGATGACCAATCTAGTTCTTTGAGCATTTCGCAGTGATGTGTGTTGTAGTTGCATTGGAGAACAAAACGACAAATTGAATTGTAGAGGGTGTCAAGTTTGCTAAGGTGGGTTTGAGGAGCCGAGCCATATACTGTGTATACAGTATATATATACACAGTATATACTGTATATGTATAGGGATTGTTATTATATATATACTGTATATATATCCAGTATATATATACAGTATATATTTATTTCTCTTCATGTATTTATTTATTTATTTAGATTTATTTATTAATTGTGGGGCTGCTGTGCGTGATTTTTTTTTATTGGGGGTGAGGGGGGTGTTTGGCCCTTGGTGTGAGTTTAGGACTTGCAGCAGCAGCACAATTAATAAATAAATCTAAATAAATAAATAAATAAATGAATATAAATAAATACATTTAAAATACATTTGATTAAGTGTAGATGTGCAGCGGGTCTCCAGAGCAGAACCGCATGGTTTCAGGTCGGGGACCCCTGCTCCCGCGATACAGGCCCTTTAGGGGGTGCCGGTATCCTTGCTCTGCTTGGTTTACAGGCCGCGATCACGTGACGGGCCTTTAAACCAAGCAGAGGGATACGGCACCCCCTAAGGGGGCTATCTCGGGGAGCAGGGGTCCCCAGACCTGAAACCAAAGGTTCAGCTCCGGAGACCCCCTGCACATGTACATATCAATAAAAATGTATTGCAAAATGCTTATATTAGTGTCATTTATTTATTTAGATTTATTTATTTATTTTTTGGCGGCTGCTGTGTGTGTATTTTTTTTATTGTGGGTAGCGGCGGGGGTGGGTGAATGGGGTATTAGCCCCAACGGTGCTTGTTTAGGGCTTGCGGAGGGGTAGCGGGAGGGCTTAACCCCTTCATGACCGTAGCGGTATTAACTGCTACGGTCGTGAAGGGGTTAAGTGCACCCGCAACCCCCCCGCAAGTCCTAAACTCACACCAAGGGCCAAATACCCCCTTCACCCATCCCCACTACACATAATAAAGCGGGCACGGTGGGTTAACCCCTTCATTGCCTTAGCGGCTATCCGCTATGGCGATGAAGCAGCATTTCTGTATTTTTAATAATATTGAGCAGGAGCAGGGGGGGTCCCTGAGCATTAATTTCTGGCTCAGGGAACCCCCTGCTCACTGTAAAATATTATTAAAAATACAGAAATGCTGCTTCTTTACCATAGCGCATAGCCGCTAAGGTAAAGAACGAGTGTTTATTTACTGTATATACTGTATGTGTTTTATTTATACTGTACATGTGCAGAGGGTCTCCAGAGCAGAACCGCACTGGTTTCAGGTCTGGGGACCCCCTGCTCCCCGAGATACATTCCCCTTTAGGGGGTGCCGGTATCCCTCTGCTCTGCTTGGTTTACAGGCCGTGACCACGTGGTCGGGCCCTTTAAACCAAGCAGAGGGATACCGGCACCCCCTAAAGGGGGCTGTATCTCGGGGAGCAGGGGGTTCCCAGACCTGAAACCAACGCGGTTCAGCTCCCGAGACCCCCTGCACATCTACACTATAAATAAAAATGTATTTAAAATAATTTTTAATGTGTCGCTGTTTGCACAGAGAGAGCAGCGGATCTCTCTCTGCTGCAAACACATCTCGCCCCCGCCGCCCATACAGTAGTATCATTTATGTATGTGCATATACAGTACTGTATGTGTACAGTACTGTATGTTAGGGCTTATAGGGGTTGTTGTTATACAGTATATATATATATATATATATATACTGCATTACAATTCATGAATTTATGCCATCTGGTGGACAAGCGAAGCATTGCAGCCTATTAAATCCTGATCATTATCATTTAACAGATCAGGCCCCCGTCAGCCAGGCATGAACCGTGGCTGGGAAGGCAAACGCAACGCAGCATGCAAGAGGTGAGGAGCGGCGCTTTCCAGGTATCTGCCAGGTACAAACTGGGCATTTGCTCGAATAAAGTTTGTCGCAGCAGTATGCTACAGGTAATGAAATATCATGTAAATCCTCCATATCATCCATCACGGCTTCTCACAGTTTAATTATATCATATGTACATAAAAATGAAAAAAGCACAGACCTGCTCCCTATATCCCACGTAGATTATATACTTTCAAAAAACAGTCTTTGAAAATCTATACCAAATCCATTAAGCACGGGCTACCATTAGGAGAATAAACATAGTTTGGTGAAAGAATGGTGCTCAAAAGTGCTTGGGTCCTTATACATTAAATCGAGGGGAGCACATACTGGGTAGTGACTAATCAGATAATAACAGTACTAAACCTATAAGGGGGCTCTAAGAATACCCTGAAGGTGGGGGTAGGTTGCCCAGAGACACCCTCCCCTTACCTCATTGGGTTGGCCCCAGGTAAACGTACTCACGATACTTTTATCCCCCAGTGGTTCCCTTCCAAAGCGTGCCGCTGTATCCAGGTAAAGAGTCCAAATGTGAAGAGTGTGCAGCGCACAGCAATAAGTGAGGGTAGCAGGTAGTTTATCCCTTTGGCCAAAGCATTATAAGCTTGCGAGCCACTTGACCATGATATCGCAGGTCCTAGCACTAACTGATTAAAATTCTTTTTTACCTGTATAATTACAGGAAGTATCATCTGCATTGTCTGTCACAAAAAGACCTGTACATATGGAAAGTGGGGAGGGGCCACTAACCTCCAAAACAGCTGAGACCAGCTGGACAAAGTTAATAAACACACAGATATTTTGTGGTAATTTTTGCTTTTATACAGTATGAGTTTACTGGGTATCTGTGTGCCCATTGCAGAAACAGCAGAAAAGCTTGAAAGAGGAGAATTCTGGAGAAAGGAACTCTGGATTAACTGAACTCAATTGTCTAATTTTTTCAGAATATTGTAATTCTATTATTGGGGTCTGTACATTGACACACATTGGGGTCTGTACATTGAAATTAGTGAAGTACCTTTGGTATGTGGGACCTTTGGGAATGGGCCTGAGGAATGGGTCTATACCATGAAACGTTGCCCCCCTATTCTCCCTTTTCCCCTCTCCCTTCCCACCCTTCCCATACCTCCCTTTGTGGGATTTTTCCCTTTTCCTTTGTTTCCATGCCTGTAACAGGGGACTTACTCCTGTTCACAAATGTGCCTCTAATCCAGCAGTGTGGTGGTGGACACGCGAAGCATTGCAGCCTATTAAATCCTGATCATTATCATTTAACAGATCAGGCCCCCGTCAGCCAGGCATGAACCGTGGCTGGGAAGGCAAACGCAACGTGGCTTGTCAGAGGTGAGGAGCGGCGCATTCCAGGTATCTGCCAGGTACAAACTGGGCATTTGCTCGAATAAAGTGTGTCGCAGCAGTAGCTATCTGATTAGCCAGGTGGTGACTGGTTAATTGTCTAAGTGTAATTAACCAGCTCCCTGCTGGATTTGTCAGACCACTACAGTCTTATATTGAAGCCTCTTTTAAAACAATGATAAGTCCCTTTTACACTTGGCTTTTTGTAAGGCTGTACAAAAGTAACATTGTGTTTCTCAATGCAAATGTATTTTTTTACTAAAGAAAAATATAGGGCCTTTACCTTTTAACAGTACTGTTTTCCATTGTATGACCCAGCCTGCAAATTCTTAAAATGTCCAAAAAATTGTAGTGCTGGGCGCAGCAAAACAGATAGCTCTTTGTTTTGCTGTGTGGTGATCTGAAGCCTACTAGTGGTCACCCATACAGTGTTGGGGCACAGAGGTTAACACTACTACAATCAAGAAAGACAGGTAGATTTATGTGAATGACTAAGTGACTTCTAATAGGCATACCTTTTCTGTAGGAGCAAAGTGTTCTAACTTACAGAACATAGGGTCATCAAAGTAAGGCCGAGGTTATAGTGGTTTTGGTGACGCGAGCAACGGCGCGTGCCACCAAAAGAAGTACATGGGTTCCGTTTTGCTGCTTATAGTTGGCACGACCAGGCGGAGGCGCGACGGGGGCGGCAGAATCCAGGAGAGACAAATGAATTGTCTCTCCATGCGATGTCAGCGTTATGTGGAGCAGTTCAGCCAATAATGGCAAACCGCTCGCGTGACGTCACTGGCCACGCTTCCACCACGCCACCTGTCGCCTGCATAAAGAGCGGTCGCGCTCACACCCTGCAGCCTCCCACTATAAGTGGCCACATTTGTTCCATGCTCCTGTTGCTACAGCAGGAGTCTTAAAACTGCACAATGTTTGTAGCAGTCAAGTGAAGGAACCTGAAGATAATGCTACAATGCAGTGGTTTTTAACCTTTGTTCAATAGAACCCTAGGACTCTGCTGGATATTTCAGGTCTCCAATCATTTTACATTGTAACAGGAGATCAGGACTATCACACCAGGGATCAATTAGACTGGCAGAACAGCAGAGTTGATAAAATTGAATTTATTGGGAAAAAAACAATCCACAACTGTGCACAGATAAACACACAATCCAAACTGGGGAAACTGGGGTTATCCTATAGAAATAGACGCAAGAACCTCTCTAAAGAGATTTCCCCTATTCTTCCTCTGGAACAGGACTCCAAGCCTTGCACCAACACTGGAGTTGACACTGCAGCTGGTATCCCCACTGGAACACAGATTTTAAAGCTAAAAGCAACTAACTTGGGGGGCTCCCCCACCATCTTTTATACCCCATGCCGCAACATGGATACTTTATGGGAGGGTTAGGGCCACGTGTTTTCAATATGACCCAGTCCCTGATTGGTGGGTTTAACTGCAACATGCATTGTAGGCATTTTGTTTTTACCATTGTATATCATGCTATTAATTTACTGGGAGTTTTTTCTAAACACCTTGTGATTACCAGTGATTCGTCATGTTATTTAGTCTTCCATCCAGAGGGTGTCGCTGCGAATATTGGATAGATTGTTTACCCCGTTGAGTTCACTTTTGTTTTTTCAATCGATGCTAGGCCACATGCTGGTTGTGGACTATTTCTATGTATATTGCAGATTTTACAAGGGGCTCATTCCCTTTGACAAAGTGCTGAGAGTGTGAAACGCATCAAGAGTGACCCTCATGCCACATTCCATGCTATTATCCACTTAATAAAGTTGTTTTTAATTTTCCGAATCCAAGAAGGTTTATGATTGCTTGTCGCCATTAGCAAATTATTCATGTCAACCTCCTTGAAATAGGTCTCAGTTACAACACTACCATTAGGTAATGCTCTGAGTCTAAGATCTAAAAAATCAACTGTGGTAGAATCAGTAGTGTGTGTGAATTTGAGATTATAACTATTGTTATTAATATAACTCATGAATTCATTGACAGACTCTGCATTCCCGTTCCACACACAGAGAACGTCATCTGTATAGCGATGCCATGCTATAATGTTCCCTTTATAGGGGTTATCACTCCAGATAAACATATTCTCCCATTCTCCCACATACAGGTTTGCGAAACTTGGGGCAAAGCGTGCCCCCATTTTACCCTACTTATCTGATGTACGCAGATTACTTACTTTTAATGATAAAATTTATTTTTTATATACTTCACTATGTGCGTTTTGCGCTGTTCTTTTGTTTTTCGTTATCAATAATGTACATGCTGTTCGTCCATTACTCTGAAGCACTGGTCCTTGGAACTTTGTTCTGTTTGTCCTATATAGGATTGAAGAAGGGGGTCTCAGGAGCTGAACACTATTAATTTCAGGTCCGGGGGACACCCGGCTTCTGGAGATAGTTACCACAATACTGGGCGCCGGTAGCTGCTCCAGGGTTCACATTATGGCTGCTTTTCAAAGCTCCCATGCCATGCAGGCCAATAGGAAGCCATGACGTCACCCAATGTGGCTTCCTACAGTATTTGCCCACGTGACACTGGATCTTTAAACTGCAGAGAGATACTGGTACCCCCTTCGGAGATAAGTATCTCCAGAAGCAAAGGGTCCCGGAGCTGAAATTAATGGGGTTCGGCTATGGAGACCCCTTGCTTCAATTCTATATACTGTATAAAAAGTATTGCTCCTTTATAATAAAGTATCTGTTCTCCACAAATAAATTGGCAATGTAATTAAACAATTTAAATAAAAAAAAGTAGTGATGTTCGATGCTTCCTGGTAACATTAGAAGTAGATTGTTGTTTAGTACTTAAAACTAAGTCTCTGATGTTTGCACTATTTACTTGATTCAATAATTACCTTTCATAATGTGGTACACCTCATCCTGGGCCAATATGAGTCAGATGAAATGAGTGTACAGAGCTTTTGAAACTTGTGTTGTGCAGATCATATGAAGATATGTGAGGCATTTTGAAAGCTCTTTACACTAACATGAATAACTCATCAGCATGGACATGACAAGTGGTTGATCACCTAGGAAATAAACACAGAAGCGCACCAAGGGTTAAGAAATATGTAATAAACAAGTAGTATAATAACAAGTAAAAACTTACATATAAGGATATATAAGTCCAGTAGCGGCCAGTGCACAGGTAATAAGTCCAAACGAGTTGGTAGGCGCAGAAGGCATGTGCTGAGACTCACAGATCAGTCCCGCGCGCTGGGGCTGGCTTGCTCGGCAAAACTCAGTTGTTACTTCCGGGTTGCGGCTTGTCGCAGGACCCGTATTCAGTAGCCCTCCACAATCGCCGATATTCTCTGTTTCCAACACGCATCCCACTCAAACGAGCAGATGGAAATAGCTCAAGTCTCTGTGGGAGGGCTGGAACTAATACAGCCAGGCGTCTGGATACCAATGTGCACTGTGTGAACTCCGCAACGCGTTTCACACAATTCAGTGCTTCATCAGGACCACCTACATAGAATTTTACATGCACAGGCTTATGAGGAGCTTACAATCTATGTTCTGGTACCCGAGGCACTGCTACTGAGCACACAGTATCACACAAGTCAGCCATTTTATCCATAATAAGACGGGGATACTATGTCCCCACCTTGGCCCCCAACTTGATGGCGTAAAGCCCCTGAGGTCTGTCTGTTGCCCACTAATGCCGTAAAGCATTCATAGTTCTTTCCTGCCCAAGCATATAAATCATAAAACAAGATTTTAGATTCTCCAGCCACATTCTCAATATTTCCACGAGAACTAAATTAAAGTGCCTTTTAAATCATAGGGTTGTACATGCTCATTCTTAAAATTAAAAGAAAATCACTGTGGCAAGTACAAAAAGGGCTTGTCAACAGAAATGTATATTTTTAACATCAGGTGTCGGGTAGGAAGTAATTAAATATGAATAAATTATGATTTTTGTGGGGGAAACTAGAACTTCTCCCCTACTTTCAAGATGGCACAAGTTGGTGAAAGTGGAGATCTTGCTACTAAAATAACTTTTCTATGATAGGCAAGGGGGTCTGCCAGCAAATGAATGCAGCAGAAAAAACTCTGCTCAAGCACTGGGAGGGAAGGAAACGCCAAACAGTGGATAAGGGTGGTGCTCACAGGGAATGAGGTATTAACAAGTAGAGAGAAAGAAAAGAGTACCTATTATGTGGCACTGAAGAGAATACACCCTAATTAAAACTTAAATTTTATTGTGGATTGGATTAAAATAAACTGTTTGGAAGAACCACATACATAGAACAAACACAAAATATATTGATTAAAAGACGGGGAGGTGTGGTAGGGTGTTTAATGGGGATATTATATATATTCCCTCTTAATTAAACCTTAGTAAACCCTAATCCTGGGTGGTCTCTAACAATGTATCTCAAAAGCCCCTATTGGCAGTGGGGTATTTGTCAGTGGAGATGCAAGGCCTGTCTGTGGATAGAGGACACGGTTACACTTAATGCTAACTGGTATGAAGCAGCATATAGTACCTCGATCTGCATATATCTGCTGTTTAGCATACACGATACCAAAATAGGGGACTCCTAATACAGTGTGGGGTATATACAGTTGGATGCAGTCTATTATGAGATGTCAGCAGAGCTGTGCTTGACTATTACCGGAATTGACACAAACTTTAGCACCTCAGAGCCCCTTTATGCAGTGGGGTATATGCAGGTTGAATGCAGGTCTGTATATACCCCCCCTATATACCCCACTGCCAATAGGGGCTTTTGAGATACATTGTTAGAGACCACCCAGGATTAGGGTTTACTAAGGTTTAATTAAGAGGGAATATATATAATATCCCCATTAAACACCCTACCACACCTCCCCGTCTTTTAATCAATATATTTTGTGTTTGTTCTATTTATGGGGTTCTTCCAAACAGTTTATTTTAATCCAATCTATAATAAAGTTTAAGTTTTAATTAGGGTGTATTCTCTTCAGTGCCACATAATAGGGACTCTTTTCTTTCTCTCTACTTGTTAAAATAACTTTTCAGCAGAGTCCCAATCTAAACCCTTGCATTAATGGCCAACGCAGTGAAACTATTTTGTCAAAATGCCATTGAACTATTACGGTTCTCTGACAGAGGGCTGTGGGTGGTGTTAATGCTGTAGGAGATTGCATGTGCAGCTGGGTTGACAAGAATGCAAGACAACTAGGGAATAGTGATGAAACGGAAGAGGAAAAGGGATAGGTAAAAGTCTCCATTTGACCTTTATCTAGTAGCACTTGAGAGACATCTGGATGCTGGGCCCTGCAATTACAGCTCAACCCCGTTATAGGGCGATCCACTTATAACGCGGTGTGAGCGTGGCTTATGTTTAAAAAAAATAAACAATGTCTTATTTTTGGGGGTGCAAACTGCCAGGATTTGCAGAGAGGAATGTCCGGCTACACAAACACATACACACACACATATATATATATATATATATATATATATATTATGTAGTATGTATGTATCTCCTGTATGTATGTCTGTATGTATGTATGTAGTTATATATATATATATCATATCTCTATACATATCTATATGATATATATATATACTATATATAGATACACACAGACAGACATATACACACACTCTGTCCCCTCAGTCTGTCACTGTTACACACACACATGCACATACACACACCCCTGCCTCCCTGTACCTCTGCTTGGGGGGAGGAGAGAAGGGAGCTGCTTCCTGCCCGGCTTCTCCTGACTTGTGAGATCATACCTCACAGACTTACAGCTTCTCTGCAGAGCACACAGATCAGCTGCTGCTGCTGCTGCTGCTGCTGCTGCTGCGGGTAAGTCCTGCTTTGGGCTGCCGCTGCGACACCGGGTTCAGAGAGAGCTGGGAGAGTTATCCCAGCTCTCCCCTCTGGCAGACATGAAATCCCTGACCGTGGCGGCCATTTTTTTTCCAATCGTGATCCTGGCTATAACGCGGTCTCATTCTGTGGCCCCGAGCACCTCATTATAACAGGGTTTAGCTGTATATCTTACAGTACATCAGTGCAGCCGGGGCTCTTAATCTTTCACACCATTTCTCTTTACAGCACAGTGCAAAAATAATGTGCACCGCCTGAAACAGTTTTAAAAGAAAAAGCTTTTAGTAAAAATATTTGTTTACATTTTGAAACAATTTATAAACAACATATGGACTGAAGAATGTAGCGCTTGTTGGGAAGCCGAAAGCTTCTCTTCGAAAACAACAGTTGTTGTACAGGAGATCAAGGGGGCGACTACTGAAATTGTGAGATGCTTAAATAAAGTAGTCATGAAAGGATCACTTCAATGGCTGGTAATAATCAATAGTGTAAGGACTTGCAAAAAAGAGCAGCCACCATGACATAGTTTGCAAGTTTACAATCCTTTGGCCAAAGAATTTAACTAAGTGACCCTCACTTATGAGAGAAAAACAGATAAGTATTTAACTATATGATTTGTCATGTTGGATGTAGCATTGGGGCTTTCTATCTTTTGTAATAATCAACAATGCTTCTCAGCACCTCAGTAAACAGACTACCATGTGGGCAACCATTTTACTTATGTCCGATGTTATAATTTTTTCACATGAATTGACGAATATTATCAAAATAACTGAAATTCCAGGCCTGACCACAAGACTATAAACTGTAGGAACACATTCTTTCACTATACATTACACACTGCAGTAATTCATAAAATCTCTTGTATTTTTATTAGACTTTGTTTGTTTTTTTCTTTGCAAATAAACATGAAATTTAACAAAACAATAAAAAAAAATAGGCACTATATAGTAAAAGCAAAAAGATTTAACTAAAATGCAAAAGCTGTTGGTGTGATCACAGATACATGAATATTTGTGAAAGTAGGCATTTTAAAGTATATGCTTGTAATTACATATTCTTTGTTCTCAGAAAGGTTACATCGTAAACAATTTTTTTTTAAGTAATTATCGTCCATGAGCCTTTATAATTGGTTTATTTATTTATTATCTATATCATATATTATATATTATAGATATATATATAATATATACATCATTTATTAATGCCTGCATCTCCCATTGTATCTTAAAAATATATACACAGTTAATATTTTCTTCTTTTCATGGCAGAGTAAGAATAATTTAAATATATTATTCTGGATAAAAGTAATATTTTGTATATAAACTAAAGAAATCATGCTTTATTATAAACAGATAGGGTTAACTGTACGTGGCTAAAATTCCTTTCGACCTTGAAGACTGTGACCCCAATTTAATATAGTGAGAACCTGGGTATCACGTAGTCCAGGGGTGCGCAAACTGAGGGGGGGGTGAGATTTTCTGGAGGTGCGGGGGGGGGGGGGGGTGCGGTTGTTACAGAGGCCCTGTGCTTCCCCAAAGGTATTTAAATTAAATGCCAGGGGACCGTGCGAGGCCTTTGTAAATTCTCTTAACTTGGCTTCGGGCAACGCGTCGCCATGGCAACCTGGCGTCAAATGACACTTCGGGATCACACAACTGCATTGCCATGACAATGTGACGTCCCATCACCCCACAGCATCATTTGATGCTGGAGCCAAAGTTGGGGGGGGTTGGGCGCGAGCAGGGAGGTAGAGCAGGCAAGTTTGCGTACCCCTGATGTAGTCTACGGAGTATGGTCTCTTATACAGTACACCACTAACTTATCATATTGTCTGTGAAATCGCAGCATCAAAACGACCTGATTTTAAACTGCACAGTCGGTTTAATGACCAGCACTCTTTAGTAATTTGCAGCCAGAGGGGCCTTCAAAGCACTGCAACTCAATGTCTTGTCAACTCACGGTTTCTCTGCCAACACTGACAGAAGATAAATGCACCAGTCCCTTATACTTGTCTTGTTTTGTTAAACACTTTATACGATATACAGTGCAGTACTATTTGTTTTATTAATTTCTGCACACCATGCATTTTTTTCAGGGCTTCTTTCACATGCACAAGAAGGTTACTGTATTTACTATGATGTATAAAAAAAAACAGTGCTTTGCTGCTCCCGTCACTTCAATCTGTGTCTATTGCTTTAAATGTTTCAATGATTCATGGTTTCAAGTTGGTCCATTTTGTACAATTGGCCATCACAATACTGTATATTGGCCTTTCTCTCTACCACCACCCTAGCCAGCATCATGGAATCCTATAAAGTCACATGACCACTGAGAAACACCACCTGATGCAGCAAACTTGTGCCATGTGCTTCCCTACTACTACCACTACAAGAGCAGCAACTGCTTTCTACATGGGAAGGCTGGAGCTCTGATTCATGAATCCTGGTCTCTCAGTCCTTTTTTTTTTTTTTTTTTTTTTGCAACACTCAGACATACATAGATCCTATTTTATTTTATTTTTTACTTAATTAGCTTTTTATTTATTTTTTAATGTATAAAAGTAAAAAGAAGAAATTAATAAAGGCACAATTCAACAATGATACCAGTAGAGAGAAAAGCCTTGGATTACTTCTATAAATATGTCATTTTGTTATGATTACTTTAGAAGCCTGTTCTTTCCAGTATCATTGTATATAGTAAGTAAGGTATGGTAATAATGGCTAGTGCATACCAAATCCAGTGTATTTACAATATCTAGCTACAAGGGTTAAACAATCTTAATTGCCATTCTTCATTACAATGGATTTATTATAGAACAGATATGCTTATTACTCATCTTCATTAATGTTCTCTCAAAATAAAACCATTCAGTGCAGGAGGGGTCAGCAATGTACTGCTATATAATTAGCTCTTAGGTGAAGGTACCAAAAGGGATAGTGCAGTAGTACCCGCAAAAATATGCAGCCATTACATTAATTTGAACTTGTAGATCTTCTAAACCTGCATCAGGCTTTATTTCTGTTAACCGATGATATGTAAATATTAAATGTTGCTCTTTCCTCTAGCTTATGTTAACATCATTCTTGCATATTGTATGAATAGCTGCTGAGGATGTGATCAGACTGTAGTACCTGATAGATCCAGTATACAATCTACATCTATAGACTAAGAAAAACATGAAACATGTATGCTAATGTATTTAATTCAATCGCTTTAAAATGCTTCAGACTGACCTACCAACAAGCATAAGTTCTATTCTGAAGAGTGATATCAAGCAGTCTGATTGCAGAAACATTCTATAGTTACTGTATGTGTTCAGTTTGTCTTTTACTGTCTGACATCCAATCAATAAAACTATTACTGCAACTACAGCTTTTTAACCTACCTACAGTATTTCCAGACTCTCATGGTCATGCTAATTGCTTTAAAAAGGTGTACATTTTGGTTTGCTTAAGGCAAGTGATGAGCATTTGATTTAAGACTCGGATCAATTATAAAGCCATGTTCCCTTAGAGTTAACAAGTCATGATTGCAGTTATTTAAAAACACAGAATTAAAAAAAAATGAACAAATTAAAAAAAAACACAGAAAATGAATAAAAGTTGATAAATAGCATGTGCACCTTGTAGCATTCAAACTTTTCTTTTTTTCTTTACATAAAAATAAAACTAGAAGTAGTAACTCTGTGGAGGCTTTTTCACGTGTGTTACATTCCAGTGGCTGTGGGTGCAGTTTAATCAATAGCTGGCTGCACTGTTGCGCACGTTCTTAATTTCCAGTTCAAGCTGACGGATCTGGACGTCCCTTTGGCTTAATTGATCGCGCATTCTGCGGATCTCTTCCTGCTGCTTGTAGAACATCTGCAACAACTGCAGAAAAAAAAAAGACAATTTTGTTCCTGGGGTAAACACTCATGCTCATTGAGCCCTTTACTGGTACTTAGTGGCCTATTATATATGGGCCCTAAGTACTAGTAAAGGGCTCAATGAGCGTTTACCCCTATCCCTATATAATGAAACATAGTCATTTACTGGTAAGAAGTGATGCATCATGTTCAGCATTGCATCATTTTCATTTGTGGACTGAATTGTAGAATTCCTGCTCAGCATAGGCTTTAAGGTACCTACATATCTAATCTAAAAATGCCGTTTTCTACCTACTTCTTTGACCCTATTGCTTTGCAATATGTGGCAATGGGGTATTACTGTGCAGTCCCCATTCGGGATGAAAATGACCTAATGGCAGTTCTGTGGTGGTTGAAACCCTGGTCATTGATGCCTTAAAACAGTCAATTATTTTAAATCTTTTCTAAACTTCTCTTAAAAGCTTTGTAAATTAAGACTCTGAAGTTGTTTTAATTCCCCTATCCTCTGCCTTTTCTAAATGGAATCAACCAAACTTTCCCTTATTTTTTTTAAAGATGCTCACACCTGAATGTACAGTTTATTAAAAACCAAAGACATAACATAAAACACAGACAAAGCTCAGTGCACATCCAGAAAAACTTATATACAGTACAGTGCCTAAATATACATGTATAAATAACTAATAAATAAAATGGTCTTTTAGTTTAACATTTTGGCCAAATTGTTGTAAGCCCTTGAGCCAACTGCACGGCAGACCACGTTTCAAGGGTCCCTACACTAATATAGATTCTTAATAACCTGTGCATTGCCAGGAAGAATGATTTATAATAAATCTGTCAATATTAGTTGCAAAAGTTCTAAATCTGATTGAAGCTTTTATTAACCTGTACATTACCAGGAAAAGCACTCTGTAATAGATTTGTCACAATCACACTGTAAGCAGGCAAGTGCCCCTGAGAGTGGGAGATGCCATGGAGTGAGCTTTTAACCATTTAAATGTGGGAGGGAGTGAGCTTCAATTAGGTAGGAGGTTGCCACCCTCCAATCAGCTAAGACTAGCTGAACAAGAATTATAAAGCATACAGAACACCTACAAGCTCATATTGAACCCCCAAAATACCCACAACATTTTGGCCAAATTGTTGTAAGCCCTTGAGCCAACTGCACGGCAGACCATGTTTCAAGGGTCCCTACACTAATATAGATTCTTAATAACCTGTGCATTGCCAGGAAGAATGATTTATAATAAATCTGTCAATATTAGTTGCAAAAGTTCTACAAATCAGTAGCACTCCTCTGTGAAACTTATATGCTTATATATGTTGTGGGTATTTTGTGGGTTCAATATGAGCTTGTAGGTGTTCTGTATGCTTTATAATTCTTGTTCAGCTAGTCTTAGCTGATTGGAGGGTGGCAACCTCCTACCTAATTGAAGCTCACTCCCTCCCACATTTAAATGGTTAAAAGCTCACTCCATGGCATCTCCCACTCTCAGGGGAACTTGCCTGCTTACAGTGTGATTGTGACAAATCTATTACAGAGTGCTTTTCCTGGTAATGTACAGGTTAATAAAAGCTTCAATCAGACTTAGAACTTTTGCAACTAATATTGACAGATTTATTATAAATCATTCTTCCTGGCAATGCACAGGTTATTAAGAATCTACATTAGTGTAGGGAACCCTTGAAACGTGGTCTGCCGTGCAGTTGGCTCAAGGGCTTACAACAATTTGGCCAAAATGTTAAACTAAAAGACCATTTTATTTATTAGTTATTTATACATGTATATTTAGGCACTGTACCGTATATAAGTTTTTCTGGATGTGCACTGAGCTTTGTCTGTGTTTTATGTTATGTCTTTGGTTTTAAATATATATATTGCCATGCTCAGTAGCACTCCTCTGTGAAACTTATATGCTTATATATGTTGTGGGTATTTTGGGGGTTCAATATGAGCTTGTACGTGTTCTGTATGTTGTACAGTTTATTACCAAGATTTAACCTATTAAATTAATTAGTGCTATTAGATTTTTGTGTAACTTAGATGTGTGCACTTTAAACATTTTTTTTTAAAGGCACTATATTGGAGGGGCCCTTTGCATAACTTTGTAATAGGGTTCATACATAATCCCCCCCCCCCCACGCATAATAAAGTTAATGAATAATTCCCCCAATATCAAACTAATTAGTATGGCTATTAGCACTCAACTCAGTTGAGTGCTAATAACCATACTCACCCTGAAGAGGTGTAATAGATTTGTTACATGTTGAATGTGTACAAACGAACAATTGATATTATATGCAGCGATGGACGGAACTGTCAAAATTCATTACCCGGAATTTCCATTCAAAATCTGTTCATTGGTGTAAAATCCGATGACGGATTGTTCCAGTTTCAATCCGTACGAATTAATACAAAACCGCTATTGGATACAATCCGGACGGATTTTTAAGAATCCAATCTGAGGATTCCACAATCCATTGCCAGATTGTTAAAAATCGAGAGAGGGAGAAATGAGAGAGATCCCCTTCCCGCGGATTTAATCGGAATGAGGATTTTTAACAATCCGACCACGGATTATTAATCCGCCATGTGGATTGTCAGTGATATAGAAAAATAACCTGGAAAAAGTGTAACACACTTTTTGAGACTAATACATGAAAATCCACAGACCAAAGGAACCAAAAGATCCGAGGCAGATCCAAATTCGCAAAAAAAAAATGCCCATTTCTAATTATAAAACAAGCTTTTGAAAGTTGTCTCTGTTCCTCTGGTTAAGCAATTGATTTACAAAGATTCCATGAGTTAAACACAGATTATTTTTGTTGTTGTTGAGAAAACTCTCAAAAGCTTGTCTTATAATATCAATTGTTAGTTGAAATAAAATTACTGATGTACTCATTTACTCTGCACTATAGCAAATGAACTAACACAGCTATTTCTACTTATTAGATGTTGAAGTAATGTTAATAGACCAATATGAGGGTTATTCATTGATGAAGCTGTGCATGAGCTTTTAAAGAGATTACAAGTTTGTTCTTCACATAATATCTTCTTCAGGGATAAGCAATGTATAATACTCAGTCATATACAGTATAATACCCTTTATTTTGTGTGTGCATTTATAGTTTTAGTAATGGAACCAAAATATAGTATAATTTACGTGGTTGAGCTGCTGGTACCCCCCGCTTCCTATCCATTTTTTTAAAAAGGGGATGACCTGAGGGGGAACTGCTCCTTTAAGCAGAATCTTAGTTTATGTGCTTAGAAATTCATAGCTCTATGCATCAATGCAAATAGAAATATTATCCAAATTCAGTCATGAACCAGTGTTATATCACCTTGATTTTAACATGGTTAATTTGTGAACACCAATCTATCGTCTCAGAGTGGGTACATCAATATTTAATTAGGAAACATACATGAATCTTAAACAAGAAGCATATCATTTAATCCCAACCACTTTTCATAGTGTTAAATTCCTAAGAGGCTAGTAACATATGTGAAATAACCCATACCTCGTTTTCAGTTTTGGGTGGTGGGTGCTCAAACAAGTCAAACCCTTTGGATATTAAAGGTTTTCTAGTTTCTCGCAAACTTTCTGTCCCTTTTCTCTTTCCTCTGTCCTCTCTTATGATCTCTGTTTTGTACTCAATTTCCCATAGCATCTTTTTGTGCGTCTTTTCTTCATGCTGTTGCTCTGGCACTTTAGTTTGATGGTTGGATTCCTTCTCGGGAAGTTGCATTTCGGAGGGAGATGATTTTGATCCTGGTCTTAAGGATATCAAGAGGGGACCTTGTGAAAATGTGAATAATAAAAAGTGAAATTCCTGGTGAAATTCAACTAAAAAGGTTGTGCATTTTTATGGGTATATAAATACCTCACAGTAAGATGTTTATAAATAACCCAGTATGTACAGTTAAACTGCTATTAACGTAGATGCGTACAGGAAATCAACCTGATTAGTTCACTTTTCATAAGGCATAAGGACAAGCAATGCAGAGGATCAAAAAGATTTTAAAATAAAGGCAATTTCTAAAATGCACAAAATATACGTTTTAGCATGTTAGCAATTTTAGAAATTGCACATACCAATGTCTAAAATATAGTGCAATACAGTACTGTATTGCACTATAAATACAGTGGTGTGAAAAAGAAAGTACACCCTTTTTGAATTCTATGGTTTTACATATCAGGACATAATAACAATCATCTGTTTCTTAGCAGGTCTTAAAATTAGGTAAATACAACCTCAGATGAACAACAACACATGACATATTACACGGTGTCATGATTTATTTAACAAAAATAAAGCCAAAATGAAGAAGCCATGTGTGAAAAACGAAGTATACCTTATGATTCAATAGCTTGTAGAACCACCCTTAGCAGCAATAACTTGAAGTAATCGTTTTCTGTATGACTTTATCAGTCTCTCACATCGTTGTGGAGGAATTTTGGCCCACTCTTCTTTACAACGTTGCTTCAGTTCATTGAGGTTTGTGGGCATTTGTTTATGCACAGCTCTCTTAAGGTCCCTCCACAGCATTTCAATCGGGTTGAGGTCTGGACTTTGACTGGGCCATTGCAACACTTTGATTCTTTTCTTTTTCAGCCATTCTGTTTGTAGATTTGCTGGTGTGCATAGGATCTGTCATGCTGTGCCCACCACAAACTAGACGAGACCCTCGGTACTGAGGTGGGAATAGAAAAAACACCACCGACAGGCACGGGGATCCGGTCTGGAGTGTGCGTAGTTGAACTCGCCGGGTCAGGAGCAGAGAGTAGAGTCGTCGTAATACTTGCCAAGGTGAGGGTAGGAGAAGTCCGGAACGTTGGAGGTACTAGTTGCTGGGGCGGTGCAGGAGAAGGTAGAATGGTCAAGGTCCGAGAGCCGAGTTCAGGTTAGGAGAGTTGCGGTGGGTCGAGGATAGCCAAGGTCGGTACACGGGAAGCGGTGGTCCAAAAGCAAGCCAAGGTCAGTACACGGGAGATCAAGCAAGACAAGGCAGGATATCTAGGAGACAAGAGAGGTAAGCATAGGAACAGGAAGCTTATGCTCAGCCGATGTGCCAGTGGCACTGCTGAGCCTAAATAGGTGAGGCGGTCCAATCCGAGAAGGAGGCGGGACCGAGGAGTGTCAGTGCGGAGCCTGTCATAGGCTAAGGTAAGGAAGCCAGGTGGGGGTGCTGAGGTCAATCAGTGCCTGTTGCCACGGAGCTCGGGTGCGTGGCGTTATCTTTAGAAGGCTCTGGAGCAAGTACTATCTATTGATAGAACAAGTACACTGAAGAGAAAAAACAAAACAGAAAGAGGGATCGGGTTGGAGGAGATCTCCCTCTTTAATTACACAATTCAGCCAGCAAACTGAACAAATAAACTCAATTGTGAGAAAGCATTGGGGGGTCCTCCAACTTGATCCTACTATCAGCTCTCTTGTCAGCAAAGGTCCCAAGTTAATTTTCCGTAGGGCCAAGACTTTGGCCAACCATTTGTCCCCTAGCTTGTTCCGTAGTGAGCATACAGTTGTTAATCAACAGAAAGGGACGTTCCGATGTAATCATTGCATCACATTTTCTGCGATGCAAGTTTCTGCCCGTTTTGCTTCCACAGTTACGGGCAGGAGTTATGGTATACAGTCATATATTACCTGTGATACTAAATTTGTATCTATCTCCTGAACTGTGGCTGTGAAAAGCAATATGTGGGCAGAACCATAAGATATTTACAACTACGCATTCAGGAGCACTTGAGATTAATCAAAAGGGGTGATTTAAAAGCCCAGTGTCAAAACATGCTGTTTCTTGTCCCAGGGGCAAACCACAATTATTTACATTTAAGGGTACCGAGCACATCCCTTCCCATGTCAGGGAAGGAGCTCATGTAAAGAGACTCGATAGGAGAGAGATGCACTGGATTTTTATGTTGCGTAACAGAACACCTTTACAGTATGTCTCAATACTGATTGGGATATCAGTAATTTTTTGTAGATATTTTATCATTTATTCCCCCTCCCCCTCCTCCCCCTTTCCTTTCTCCTTAAAAAGCCTTCCCCCCACCCCTCATCCCTTCTCCTTCCACCCTCTCCCTCTCCCCCCCACTTTTCCTTCTATCTTTTTCCCTTTCCTTTGTTTTTTCTAACCAGTGCATCTCTCTACTTATTGTATATATATGTGTGTGTATATATATATATATATATATATACAGGTAAACCCCGTTATAACGCGGTCCTCGGGGTCCACCCCGAGACCACCGCGTTAGTAACGGGGTTGTGGGAAAAAAATGGCCGCCGCATCGGCACATCTTCACCCTCTCCCCCCAGCAGCACCCTTCACCCCGCGGGACAGGAGATGGGAGCGGGGATGTCCCTCCGGTCCCCGCTTCCCCCTGTCACCGCGTAACAGCCCGCGGGGAAGGAGATGTGAGCGCTGATGTCGCTCTTGACCCCGCTTCCCCCTGTCACTGCGTGACAGCCCGCGGGGAAGGAGATGGGAGCGCTGATGTCCCTCCGGACCCCGCTTCCCCCTGTCACCGCTTACCTTCTCCCCACCGTTGTCCCCGCTGCCTGCGCGGGAGGAGGGGGGGGGGAGCGGGTGGTGGTGCTGGTCGCGGTCTTTCCTCTGAATTGAACTCCCCCCCCCACCCCTTCTGTGTAAAGTGAGAGAGTGTGTGTGTGTATGTACAGTATACAGTATATGGGAGAGAAACTGTGTGTGTGTGTATATGTGTGCTGTGTGTGTAAGTGTGTGTAAGTGTGTGTAAGTGTGTGTAAGTGTTTGAAAGTATGTGTGAGTGTGTGTAAGTGTTTGAAAGTATGTGTGAGTGTGTGTAAGTGTTTGAAAGTATGTGTAAGTGTGTGGAAGTGTTTGTAAGTGTTTGTAAGTGTGTGTAAGTGTTTGAAAGTATGCGTGAGTGTGTGTAAGTGTTTGTGAGTTTGTGTAAGTGTGTGAAAGTGTGTGAAAGTGTGTGTAAGTGTGTGTAAATGTGTGTAAGTGTGTGTAAGTGTTTGAAAGTATGCGTGAGTGTGTGTAAGTGTTTGTGAGTTTGTGAAAGTGTGTGAAAGTGTGTGTAAGTGTGTGTAAATGTGTATAAGTGTGTGTAAGTGTTTGAAAGTATGTGTGAGTGTGTGTAAGTGTTTGTGAGTGTGTGTAAGTGTGTGCAAGTGTGTGCAAGTGTGTGAAAGTGTGTGAAGGTGTGTGAAGGTGTGTGAAAGTGTGTGAAAGTGTGTGTAAGTGTGTGTAAGTATGTGTGAGTGTGTGTAATTGTGTGTAAGTGTTTGTAAGTGTTTGTAAGTGTGTGTAAGTGTTTGAAAGTATGTGTGAGTGTGTGTAAGTGTTTGTAAGTGTGTGTAAGTGTGTGTAAGTGTTTGAAAGTATGTGTGAGTGTGTGTAAGTGTTTGTGAGTGTGTGTAAGTGTGTGCAAGTGTGTGCAAGTGTGTGAAAGTGTGTGAAGGTGTGTGAAAGTGTGTGAAAGTGTGTGTAAGTGTGTGTAAGTATGTGTGAGTGTGTGTAATTGTGTGTAAGTGTTTGTAAGTGTTTGTAAGTGTGTTTGAGTGTTTGAAAGTATGTGTGTGTGTAAGTGTGTGTAAGTGTTTTTAAGTGTTTGTAAGTGTGTGTAAGTGTTTGAAAGTATGTGTGAGTGTGTGTAATTGTGTGTAAGTGTTTGTAAGTGTTTGTAAGTGTGTGTAAGTGTTTGAAAGTATGTGTGAGTGTGTGTAAGTGTTTGTAAGTGTGTGTAAGTGTGTGAAAGTATGTGTGAGTGTGTGTAAGTGTTTGTGAATGTGTGTAAGTGTGTGCAAGTGTGTGCAAGTGTGTGAAAGTGTGTGAAGGTGTGTGAAAGTGTGTGAAAGTGTGTGTAAGTGTGTGTAAGTATGTGTGAGTGTGTGTAATTGTGTGTAAGTGTTTGTAAGTGTGTGTAAGTGTGTGTAAGTGTTTGAGTATGTGTGAGTGTGTGTAAGTGTGTGTAAGTGTGTGTTGGTGTGTGTTTAAAACATCACCAGTAGAATGAAAAATACAGAAAATGCACAATCATACAGTATTAACACATTTATTGATGCATTGAACAATAAAGTACTGTATTTAAAACACCAATTGTCGTGTTGTTCATTTCTCATAAATACTGTACTGTAAATAAAGTACTGAACACACAAAAAACACATATACTGTAGTATGCACTGTAGATACAGCACATACTGAAAACCGTGTAATGCACTCTGTGCTCATGTAACAACTGTACAAAAAAAACATACTGTACTGAACATACTGTAATAAAACCATCAAGTGTTGTCTGTTTCAGTGCATCTCTTTTCTTTTTGACGATTTCAATGATTCTTTTTAATTGTAGGATTGTTATTGAATCGACGTTTTCTGACTCTAGAAATTGAAGTCCTGTTTGTAATCCCACCAGCGCCTCTGTGATCTTTGGTGGCGGCTCTGGTTCCTCATCCTCATCGTCTTCTGTAGTATCCAGATCAGTATTTTCACTTGTAAGGCTTTGAATGATTTCCGAGCCCGTCATACAGTATGTTCATGAGTAGGACAGCTGCTGTCCCCATCGACCCAAGAGTCAATTGTAGTCCCACTTTCCGTATCAAGGAACGGTTCCATGACTCGTTCGGCATTGCCAATTTCCTGCTCTGTGAGGCCTTCGTTCACATAGTTTGCAAGTAACAGATTTGCGGCGGCGACTTCTTCCTCCGTAAACCCCTCAAAATCAGCATCGTCCTCACTGTCACTAGCGAGTTCGGCGTCAGCCGGCACAGGACGTCCACCTGTTATGTTTCGCCAACATTTCGCAATGCACATTTGTGTGACCGCTTCCCAAGCTTCGCTACCAATATAAAAAACTTATTTTAGATTCATTTTCTTTAAAAATGACATAACAGAATCTTCACTTGTGATTATTCGATGTATCATTGTTTTCCAAAAGTTCATCTTAAAGGTTGCAATAATGCCTTGATCAAGCGGCTGTATTTTGGATGTCGAGTTCTTGGGCAAGTAGCTGACCCTTATTTTTCCATCTCGGCTTATTAGGCTTTCGGCCGGGGGATGTGCAGGGCAGTTGTCAAGTAACAACAAAGCTTTTGTATCCAGCCTTTGTTGACGTAAGTTTTTACGGACCTCTGGTACAAACTGATGATGAAACCACCTTTCGAAAATACTGGCAGTCATCCAGGCATTTCTGCTAAAGTCATACGCAAAAGGCATAGTACCCATGTTCACATGGTGGAAGCACCGTGGCGACTTAAACTTGCCAATACAAAGTGGCTTCAGTTTGGGATTTCCAGATTGGTTCACACAAAAAAGTACAGTCACTCTGTCTTTCATTTGTTTAAATCCTTGTGTACGCTGGTCGTCATTCTTACAGGCCAGAGTGGTATTCGGTAGCATTTTGAAACACAGTCCGGTCTCATCGCAGTTATAAACCTGTTCTGCGGTATAGCCACCATCTTCAATTATCTCTTGAAGTTGGGCAGGGTACGTGCATGCAGCTTCATCGTCAGCTGACTGTATCTCTCCTGATATAGCGGTTTTACTTATTCCATGTCGCCTTTTAAAGCGATCTAGCCATCCACTACTTGCCGCGAAGGAGGTTGAAGCATTGCCGTGAAGTTGGCTGTGAAACTTTTTGGCTTGCGTTTGCAGATGGGGTCCACACAGAGGTATGCCTTCGGATCTTTCTTGGACAAACCACTGAAAAACAGCTTTATCCAACTGGCTGTCTTTAGGTTCACGCAAACGATTACGATTCAGTCCATCGTCTGTTTCTATGGATTTTACTGCATCACGAAGTTTCTCCTCCTCCTTTTTCCATCCGCGAACTGTAGACTCATTCAGTCCTAGGTCTCTAGCCACTTTGGTTTGCGTGACTCCAGATTTTATTCTGTCAAGCGCAGCAATTTTTTCTTGGACAGTAAACCTCTTATGTTTGGTTGAAGTTTCCGCCATTTCTACCTGCCAGGGGTCTTCAGTATGCCTTTTCCTAGTGTTGAAAACCTGAGGCTTTTAACAACTGATCTGGAGGGCTTAAGTACAGTACCTGAGTACAGTATGTATTTTACCCGCTCTCAGACAGCACAGTGTGTTGTATGATTAAAATGGCAGAGGGGTCAGAGGTGTGTGTACGTGTCACTTTATTACAATGTTTGATTCTATTTTACACACAGTATTTTTTTTGTATTATACAGGGTATATGTGATCACTTCATTTGTGTTTTTTAATATTTTTAACAAACTTTAATGTCATGTTTGTGCAACTTTAACTTGTGTAAAATGACCCTGCGGGGTCACGTTGCCATGCCGTGACGTCACATGACCCCACTGGGTCATTACACGACGAACCGCAGAGGAGCAGAGGGAACTGGCAGCCAACATCCACACCTCACGAGCCGCACGGCGAACGTGAGGGGTGCCTGAATCACTGTGTAAGACTGTTCGCTGTCGGGATGTGCTGTTATCCCCCTTATCATTCTGCTGCATCATCCCCTGCTAAGAGGTGGACTGGAGGGCTTTAGTAAGGCTGCTCGTTTTAAGACAGGTAAGAGCCGGTACAGTACAGTACTGTACTTACTTTTATACAGCGCTGCCAATTTACTCTGTGCTTCACATAGCACAAAAATATACAGTATGTACAGTATATATCTGATTTTATTAGACTGTGAGTGTCCTCAAATTTCGTAAGAGAAAAATATACCCTGAAATATGGGCTTTGTAGAAGGAGAGATACCCATGAACCCATGGATTTGCATTTAACTTTGTAGAACGTGACACACAGGGATATACCATTACTAGGGTGTATAGTGCAGCTGCTGGGTCTGTGTGTGTGGGTCTTGGGCTGTGTGTGCAGTGAGAGTGTGTGCTGTGTGCAGTGTGCAGTGTGTGTCAGTGTGCAGTGTGTCAGTGTGAGCAATGAGCAGTGTGGGTGCAGTGTGCAGTGTGTGTCAGTGTGAGCAATGAGCAGTGTGTGTCAGTGAAGCAATGAGCAGTGTGTGTGCAGTGTGCAGTGTGTGTCAGTGTGAGCAATGAGCAGTGAGTGTGCAGTGTGTCAGTGTTAGCAATGAGCAGTGTGTGTGCAGTGTGAGCAATGAGCAGTGTGTGTGCAGTGTGCAGCGTGTGTCAGTGTGAGCAATGTGTGTGCAGTGTGTGCAGTGTGAGCAATGAGCATTGTGTGTGCAGTGTGTGCAGTGAGAGTGTGTGCAGTGTGAGCAGTGTGTGCAGTGTGAGCAGTGAGCAGTGTATGTGCAGTGTGTGCAGTGAGAGTGTGTGCAAAGTTTGCACTGTGTGCAAAAAAATTTTTTTTAAATTTAAATTTTTTTTTTTTTAAACGGGAGCCACGGGAAAACCGCGTTATAACCGAATCGCGGTATAACGAGCCGCGTTATAACGGGGTTTACCTGTATATATTTATATATATAAATATACACAATTCTTTTCTATATATAGACTACCCCTGAGAAATGTGGTTATCATTTTTGATTTATGAGGTTATGGTTCTGTTGGTTCACTATTTGAAATGTTGGTAATTTTTTTAGGCTTTGTTCATTATTAAAATACAAGGGGGACATATTTAGTGGACCCCTTTGGATTATGTCATATCTATGTGCAGATTTTCTGTTACTATTTAATTCTATCTTATGACAAATAGAAGATAAGCATTAAGTATATGAATATATATTGGATATACATTGGTTTATAATTTTGCATTAATTAAAAATTATATTTATATATTTTTTTTATAATTATTATGAGACATATGTATATTTAATTCTATTGTTCCAGTATATCTATTTTCATAACCTAGGTTGGTGGTTACTCTATTAGAATATACACTATGGATATGTTTATATATATTTATGCATATTACATTAGATATATATTTTGATAATAATAGTTTGTTACAGTGTATTTATCTCTTGGTATGGAGTATAAGTATATGCTAAACTGAGTCTAATAACACATAATATATACCATACCATGAATATGAGTATATAAAATCCATATCAGTACAGAAGATAATAGAATCTTATAATAACATCCTTTTTTTAATTAATTTTTTTTAAATTTTATTTACATTTTTAATCATTATGGACCACTTAAGTATTTTTTGGATTATTTAAAGTTATGAGGTAGTCCGTTTTCAGAGATTTTTATAATGGTTTTGTATTTTTGTTCATATGTATTAGCACAATAAAGTTTGTTTTGTTGCTCAGCTAGAAAAACTGAGCAGGAAGTAAGCTTTTTATACATTTTGATAAAACTCCTTGGAGCGAAACATACAGTGGTGGCCGCTTTTATCCTCCTGAGGCCGCCACCGCGGGAATTTTAAAACCGAGGAGACGTGCGGCTTTTTTCTGGCAGGTTTCCCGCGCCGCGGGCGCTTTCAATGATAAGCGCCATTAGCACTTATCTGATGATGCGGCCGCCGCGCGGGAAACTCCGGAAGAAACGGAGAAAACCCCCGTATTTATCCGGGCATGTAGGAGAATAAATTTTCTCCCGTTTTTTTTTTTTGCTGCAAATAAATTGTTTTTCATCCTCTTCACTGTCTCATACGAAGTGGTGCAGTGTCTTTTGGCTTGTTGCCATTTTTCTTCTCTTAACATTAACATGCTAACTGAGGCCTGTAGAGTCTGAGATGTAACTCTTGTTTTTTTTTGCAATTTCTCTGAGCATTGCACGGTCTGACCTTTAGGTGAATTTGCTGGGACGTTCACTACTGGGAAGATTGGCAATTGTCTTGAATGTTTTCCACTTTTGAATAATCTTTCTCATTGTAGAATGATGGACTTTAATTTTTTGGGAAATGGCCTTATAACCCTTCCCAGATTGATGGGCAGCAACAATTGCTTCTCTAAGATCATTGCTGATGTCTTTCCTCCTTGGCATTGTGTTAACACACACCTGAATGCTCCAGACCAGCAAACTGCTAAAACTTCGGCTTTTACTGAGGTGGTCACATTTGCTGATGATCAATTAATCAAGGGCATTTGATTAGCAGCACCTGTCTGCTACTTAGCATCTTAATTCCTATTGAAGCAATAAGGGTGTACAGGCATACCCCGGTTTAAGGACACTCACTTTAAGTACACTCGCGAGTAAGGACATATCGCCCAATAGGCAAACGGCAGCTCACGCATCCGCCTGTCAGCACGTCCTGAACAGCAATACCGGCTCCCTACCTGTACTGAAGCTGTGCGCAAGCGGGGAGATTATAGAGCCTGTTACACATGCATTATTTACATCAGTTATGCACGTATTTGACGATTGCAGTACAGTACATGCATCAATAAGTGGGAAAAAGGTAGTGCTTCACTTTAAGTACATTTTCGCTTTACATACATGCTCCGGTCCCATTGCGTACGTTAATGCGGGGTATGCCTGTATTTAGTTTTTCACACATAGCTTCTCCATTTTGGCTTTATTTTTGTTAAATAAATCATGACACGGTGTAATATGTCATGTGTTGTTGTTCATCTCAGGTTGTATTTAGACCTGCTAAGGAACAGATGATTGTTATTATGTCCTGCTATGTAAAACCATGGAATTCAAAGAGGGTGTACTTTATTTTTCACACAACTGTATGCACTGTTTGTAAGTTTAACCTTGCCTGCTTTATTCAATGTACCATTGCCGGAAGAAGAGATCAGTGTATCTCGAAAGCTTGCACAAATAAAAGCATTTCGTTAGCCACAGAACGGTATTGTCTATTCATTTTTGATTATACTATAAACTATAATATACTATTATATAAAACATTATTATATAATCTATATAACATCTATCTAAACTTATATATATAAATACCATATCTATATATATCTATATATATATATATCTATTATATATATATATATATAATAGGGAGAGAATAAGGCCCTAACAAAAGCCCTCTAGTATGTGTATCAGTAAACACATAAAGTTTATTTATTATAGTGTCACAAACAAAATGGTTAAAACAAAGCACAGAAATATTAAATACAGCATGGATCCCCTGTTCATTACAGAGCTAAACCAATCCTCCAAAAGATCCCAAAATACACTCGATAGTATTCTGAAACAACTGACCAAATAAACCTGGTGTGACACCCAACAGACTAAGTAGTCACAGCTAGGGCTATGTAATCATCCGCACAAGGTCAAATGTACCTACTATCCCCTTGCAGTATAGGGTTTGTCTAGAGCGACAAAGAGTAGCAGGTAAGTGACAGCAGAGATAACAACAAATTGCAGTCTACAAAGCACATGTAAGTCTATAGCTAGCAAGAGTGATACATCACCTATGGTCAGGTACAGTGTATCGTTACATGTAAGGGGTGAGCAAGGAGGAATGTTAAAGCATACACTGGCGACACACTTTATTCGAGCTTGGCTAGTCCCACGAATTCGGGTATACCCGGTGTATTGAGGTTTGTGACTGTTTTCGCCCGAGTGCATTGAGTTTATTTCCAAGCGAGGGATTGAAGCATTTATTCCCGCTGGCTTGCAATACTGCACAGTATATATATATTAGTGCATTACCAATTCATGAATTTATGCCATCTGGTAGACACGCGAAGCATTGCAGCCTATTAAATCCTAATCATTATCATTTAACAGATCAGCCGCCCATCAGCCAGGCATGACCCAGGCTGGAAGGCAAATGCAACGGGGCTTGTCAAGGTGAGGAGTGGCGCATTCCAGGTATCTGCCAGGTACAAAACGGCACGAAGAGTAATTTGTGATTTGTCAACCACTGTATATATATATATATATATACAGTGCTATACAGTGCTCGACAAACAATAATAACCACTCGCCCATGGCGAGTGGATTTAGGCCGCTGCAGCTCTATTAATTCCCCTGCTCGCGGCAAATTTTTCAAATTTTTTTTTAATAAATAAATCCTCTCCCTGATTGGTCTGACGCGGGGAAGAGGGCCAGCTGGCAGCTCTGGGTCAGCCCCTCTCTCCCCCCTCCCCTGCCCCCGATCCCCGCTTGCTGCCAGGGGCTCTGATTTCCGTCCCCATGGATGCAGCCGGTGGGGTGGGGGCGTGCGTGCTAGCAAAGTTAGCTGCTGGATCCAACGCGTCCCTGTCCGGCCACGTTTCCCATCAGGGAGGATGTCCCCCACATGCCCCCACATACTCAATTTCCTCCCCAATGTCACCCGCAGGCCCCAGATACCCACAGACCTCTGGTGAGTGGGACTGCCGGCTCAGTTTCTTGTAGTGTGTGTGTGTGTGTGTGTGTTCGTTCCATTCCTTATAGTGTGTGCGTGTGTGTGTGTGTTCGTTCCGTTCCTTGTAGTGTGTGTGTGTTCGTTCCTTGTAGTGTGCGTGTGTGTTAGTGAGCTGAGGCTGCAATTCCGCGGGAGGCTGCGGTGTGCCGGGTCTGATCAGGTACCGGGGGAAGGGGGGACGCTCACGCACATTCACACCATCCCCTGCAGAGCTGGGGCCGCTATTCTGGGAGGCTGCAGTGGGCCGGGCCCGAGCAGGTATCGTGGGGGGGGGG
>WSYH01002266.1:42585-91583 GCA_036426205.1 Ascaphus truei | reverse complement strand
AGTGGATTGGTTTTGTGTACTACATTCTTTGACAAAGGCCTGTGCGGTTGAAATGCATCAGAGTTCCTGCTTTGCTATTTTTTTTGTGCCAATAAATACTTTGTACCCAGTACCCTGCAATTTTTGGTCTCAAGTTTTATCCAAGGCAGCTGCACCGCCATTCACGACTTCCTGCATCTTGAACCTCCTCGGTAGGAGCACGCCAAACAGCATCTGGACCTCCTGCATATCTATCATGTGAGTTTACTCCATTTTTCATGCCACTCAGCTATTCAGTTTCACTTCAATCATTGTACCCTTGCCTGTGACACCCATGTTAGTTATACCTTATTAAGGCTATTGGGAGTCCAAACAGCGTGGCTATTAAGTGTTTTACAGTGACATCACTGATTGTGGACATTGTGGAGTTTGGAGGTTCATATTCTACATGCTGTTTTATTTGGATATACAATTCTGATATAACTGTGCATGGACTTTCCTTGTGAGCATTGCATAGGGGACAATTACCCTATTCTACTATTCTCTCTAGAGGATGGAAGTAAAGGGTGAAAACTGAGCAAAGCCAGCAATATGTAATATACTAATATTAGATGTATAAACTCATCAGAAATTATATTACACGTATAGACCTGAGGGAAGGTGTCACGTACAACCCCCTGCTAGCACGCGACGTGTATATGGGACAAGGGTTAATACCGACGCTCGCAAGCGCACCCACTCTTCACCTCCGTAAAGGTCCGTCAAATGGACAGTATCCCCTCTTACAGGATCAAGGATCAATACACAACCCGCAAGCTGCCCCACTTTTCACCCACTCAGGGGTCCCTCAAATGAGTTGTATCTCTCCTCAAGCCGTCCCAATATACCACCGCCATGAACAGCACACAAGTGAGCACGTGACTTTAGATATGCAACCAGGGTTAATACACAAAGGCTTCTCTAGCAACCCCCCTTTTTCCACTGCAAGGAACCAGCGAGTTAGTATTAACCCCTACTCAATTGCACATCATAACCATCCACTGCCACCACCTGAGGTTATGCAGATATGATAAAAGATCTTAGACTAAAATATCCGCCAGGGCCTCAGGTCCCTGTTTATTATGGGAAAAACTATGCACTTTAACACAAAATCAGTTGTAGTAACATGTGCCTGAATATAGCAAGTTATTCTCTCCAGCGTGCACAAAGTTCATTCAGAGCCCAAAGCAATATATATAACAATACAGTGCTTGAATTACAGAAAAGGTATTAAAAAATAAACATACAATTACAATATAAGGCAGAACAGCTTCTTAAAATAAAAGGGGTAAAACAGAAAATCCTATACAGTACATTACCACATGCTATGTATGGATTTTCCCCAGAGAGGCACTGGTTCAGAAGATGAGGTCTGCTATGCTATCCAAGCATGCCCCATGTCAGATCTGCCCAGTAACAAACTCCTCCAGACTTAGATACAATATTTTCTTAAGGCACCGTCATAAGCCCACCCCTTTCTACAGAATACTTTGAAATTCAGAGCAGACAGAAACAGTCCTGCCCAGTTTCAAACCCAGCATTTGGTATTTTGTTAAACAAGTGTAGCTCATTAACCCCTCAAGCACCAAAGGGAATTAAACAACCTAGTAGCTCATGATATTATCATGACAGAAGGGTAGTGAGGAACCCGTTCCCTCATGTCTGTAATATCATTTCTGATGAGTTTATGTTTTTAATTTTAGTCATATATAGTGCCATCTAGTGACCACATTATAATATTATTTGTGTGAATATTAGGTATTTATATGAATCCTTTAAAAATATATATTTTATTGATTATTTTATTCATTAAATCATCTTCTTATTAATATTGTATGACTATAGAGTTCATGTTTTTTATAATTATTGAATATGTACAGTGTATTGTATGTCTTTATTTATATAGTGCCATAAATGTACATAGCTCTTCACAGTGGTAATACATGTTGTAATCATATAAATAGCAAATAATATATATAACAGGTCATGGGAATAAGTGCTTCAAACATAAAAGTAATATTAAGGAAGAGGAGTCCCTGAGGAGCTTAGAATCTAATTGGTATGTAGGGGAACATATAGAGACTGTAGGAGGGAATTCTAGTAAGTGCGTCTGCAAGGGGCTAAGCATTATCCAGTGCTATTCATATGCTTCTTTAAGCAAATGTGTCTTAAGGTGGGTCTTAAAGGTGGATAGAGAGGGTGCTAGTCGGGTATTGAGGGGAAGGGCATTCCAAAGGTGCGGGGAAGAAAGTGAGAGGTTTAAGGCGGTAGAGAGCTTTAGATACAAAGGGGGCAGAAAGAAGACATCCTTGAGAAGAACGCAAGAGTCAGGATGGTGCATAGCGAGAAATTAGGGCTGAGATGTAAGGAGGGGCAGAAGAGTGTAAAGCTTTAAAAGTGAGAAGGAGAATGGAGTGTGAGATGCGGGATTTGATCGGAAGCCAGCAGAGGGATTTCAGGAGGGGAGACGCAGAGACAGATTTAGGAAAGAGTAGAGCGATTCTGGCAGCAGCGGTTAGGATAGATTGTAGGGGAGACAGGTGAACGGCAGGAGGTTGCAGTAATCGAGACGGGAGAGAATGAGGGCCTGAGTCAGAGTTTTAGCAGCGTGCTTGGGCTACTGGGTGAATGATCGTATTTCCAACAGTAATGTGGAAGGAGGTAGTAGGACCATGTTTGGGAGGAAGTATAAGGAGCTCTGTTTTTGCCATGTTAAGTTTCAGTCGGCGGATGGCCATCCAGGATGAGATTCCAGAGAGACATTCAGAAACTTTGGTCTGTATAGCAGGTGTGGTCAGGGGTTGACAGGTACATTTGTGTCGTCAGCATAGAGGTGTTATTTAAACCCAAAAGATGTGATTAGGTCACCTAGAGAGTGTGTAAAGAGAAAAGAGAAGGGGTCCCAGGACAGAGCCCTGGGGTACCCCCACAGAGAGGTCGATAGAGGAATTGTTCGCAAAAGAGACACTGAAAGTACGATGGGAGAGGTAAGAGGAGATCCAGGATAGAGCTTTGTTCCGAATACCAAGAGTATGGAGAACGTGAAGGAGAAGAGGGTGATCCACGGTGTCAAATGCTGCAGAAAGGTTGAGTAATATGAGCAGAGTGTAATGACCTCTGTCTTTGGCAGCATGGAGGTCATCAGTTATTTTAGTGAGGGCTGTTTCAGTAGAGTGAGCAGTGCGGAAGCCAGATTGTAGAGGGTCTAGAAGAGAATAGGTGTTGGGAAAGTGTAGCAATCGAGAGAATACAAGACGTTCAAGGAGGTTGGAGGCAAAAGGCAGGAGGGAGACAGGTCGATAGTTAGGACAGGTAGGGTCAAGCTTGCTGTTTTTGAGTAATGGTGTAACGGTTGCATGCTTGAAGGAGGATGGAAAGGTACCAGAGTAGAGGGAAGAGTTAAAGATCTGTGTGAGCATAGGGATTATAGAAGGAGCAAGATGTTTTAGGAGATGGGGTGGAATGGGATCAAGAGGGCAAGTGGTAGAGGAAGAAGAGATCAGCAGTGACACATCCTCCTCCGAGATAGCGGAAAAAGAATCAAAGGCAGGAGGAGAGTTGGGAAGCGGTGTGGAATGGGAGGAGGCAACATATGGGATGTTCTGACTAAGGAAAAGGTGAAATCCATAAAGTCAGCAAAGTCCTGAGGTGAGATGAGGAGGCAGCGGAGGGTGGTCTGAGTAGAGTCAAAGACAGAAAAGAGTCGGCGTGGGTTATACTTGTGTGTTTAGTGATGAAAAGTAGGTTTGTTTAGCCTGAGAGGGCAGAGTTGAAACAGGACAGCATACATTTTTTAGTGAAGGAAGTCTGCGAGTGCATGAGATTTCCTCCAGAGGCGTTCAGAGGAACGCGAGTGGAGGAACCCAGCATGCGCGTGTGGCAATTTAGCCAGGGTCTGGGGTTAGAAGGGCGAGGACGGCAGAGAGAAAGCGGGGCATGAAGATCAAGAGAGGAAGATGAGGCAGAGTTGTAGTTTCTGACCAGGTTGTCAGGGTCTGAAGCAGAACTGAGAGAGGAGAGTGAGGAGCGTAAAGTGGAATCAAAAGCTGGTAGGTTAATACAGCGCAGGTTTCTGCAAAAACGAGGGCGAGATGGAGAGAAGCGAGAGAGAAAATTAGATGAGGTGATGGTCAGTGAGAGGAAAAGGGGAAATGGAGAAATCGAAGAGAGAAGTTTTTAGTGAAAATCAGGTCTAGGTAGTGGCCATCCTTGTGGGTGCTGGCTTCAGTCCACTGGAAGGCCAAAAGAAGAGGTTAGAGATAGAAAGCGGGAAGCCCAAGGGAGAGAGGGGTCATCAATGTGGCAATTGAAGTCCCCAAGGAGAACAGGGGAGTCTGAGGAGAGAAAGAAAGAGAGCAAGGATTCAAAATGAGAGGAAGGCAGAAGGGGGATGAGTAGCGGTAGGTGGGCGATAGATGACTGCCACGTGGACAGGGAGAGGAGAGAATATCTGGACTGTGTGAACCTCAAAGGAGGGAAAAGAAAGATAGGGAGGAATAGGAAGGGTTTGGTAACGGCAGAGAGAGGAGAGCAGGAGCCCCACGCCTCCACCCCTGCAATCAGGGCGCGGAGTGTGGGAGAAGGAAAGGCCACCCTAGGAGAGGGCAGCTTCCAGAGAAGAGTCAGACTGAGATATTATTACTTGCACCTTTGGGCATTCTCAATCATTGTGGGTATTTAAAGACACTTGTGGCTATTGCCATCCATAATCCCTGAGGAAGTTCCATCACAGAACGAAACACGTAGGATTGGAGTGTACTAGGAGTCAGGAAGTCTGACCATCCTCTAAAGTCTAGAGAGCTTACACGGCTTCTGTCTCCATTGCCTTGCTTGTCAGTGCAGGCTTCTTTGACTGCATATCCGGGTTCCAGCCTTGATAGCGGTCATGACATCGAAACAAGGAAGCAGACACAGCGGAGCACAGATTGACTACTACACAGACTCCAACTACCTCCTCTCTGCACTCAGTAAAGATTACCTGGGACCAGGAGAGTCTATGAGCCAGGACATTGCTCATCATCACTCTGCCTGAATCAACTTACAGTTCTGAGTGCAATTCTGTTAATCTAATACATATTATTTATACAGTGTTACATAGTAGATGAGGTTGAAAAAAAGATATGCGTCCAAGTTCAACCTATGGTAAATTTAGACAACAGATACTTTATTCTATATCTATACTTATTGATCCAGGGGAAGGCAAACAAAAATCCCCAGTGACATATCATCCAATGATATTTCATAAGGGGAACAATAAATTCCTTCCTGACTCCAAAAATTGAAAATCAGATTACTCCCTAAATCAACATCCTTCTCATGTATACTTATTTGGTATATATTTTTTTTTAACAAGTCTATTGTATCCAACATTAGTCTCCATGGGTATTCAATCCCACATTGTAACTACCCTTACTTTAAAGATTCCTTTACTTTTTTTTGCTGGTGAAATTTCCTTTCCTCCAACCTTAAGGGGTGGCCCAAGTCCTTTGTACTGTTCTTGGGATAAATAGTTATTTTGAAAGCTCCTTATACTCGAATATGTTTGTATATAGTTATCATATCCCCTCTTAGACGCCTCTTCTAATGTAAATCTAATTTAGCTAGCCTATCCTCATTAATTAGATTGTCCATCCCCTTTGTTAATTTGGTGGCTCTTCTCTGTACTCTCTCTAGTTCCATAATGTCTTTTCCAAAGGAGTGGTGCCCAAAATTGTACTCCATATTCAAGGTGTGGTCTTACTAATGCTTTGTAAAGGGGCATAATTAAGTTTACTTCACTTCCATTCATTGCCCGTTTAATGCAAGGTAAGATCGTGTTTGTCTTTGCAGCTACTGCATGACATTGGGCACTATTGCAAAGCCTGCTGTCTACAAGCACTCCTAAATCCTTTTCAAATGATTCTCCCAATTTATCCCCATTTAATGTGTAAATCGCCAGTTTATTCTTGCTTCCCAAATGCATAACCTTACATGTATCTTTATTAAACCTCATCTGCCATTTACCTGCCCAAGTATCCAGTCTCTCCAAGTCCTTCTGCAGATAAATTACGTTCTTCTCTGATTTTACTACCATACACAATTTAGTATCATCAGCAAAGATGGAGACTGCTCTCGATGCCAACCTCAAGCTCATTAATAAACAAGTTAAAGCAGGGATCCCTGTACCGATCCCTGAGGTACTACACTCACGACTTTAGCCCAACCTGAAAAAATTCAATTTATGACAACCCTCTGTTGTCTGTCCTTCAACCAATTTTCAATCCAGGTGCATATCTTTTTACTGAGACCAATTTTCTTTATTTTGTACACCAACTTCGTGTGGAACCGTATCAAAAGCCTTTGCAAAATCTAAGTAGACCAAATAAACTGCATTACCCTGATCTAATTTCCTACTTTACCTCCTCAAGAAACAGATGAGGTTAGTTTGGCAGGATCTATCCTTTTTTAAATCCATGCTATTACGAATAATTTTTGTTTCCATTAGGTATTCCTGAATATTATCCGGTAATAAACCTTCAAGTAGTTTCCCCACTATTGAAGTCAGGCTTACAGGTCTGCCATTCCCCGGTTGTGATCTAGCTTCCTTTTTAAATATAGACACCACATCTGCTTTACGCCAATCTTTTGATACTGAGCCTGTGGAAATGGAGTCCTTGAATATTAATTATAATGGTTTGGCTATTACTGAGCTTAACTCCTTGAGAACTCTTGGATGTATGCCATTGGGGCCTGGTGCCTTATTTACTTTAATTTTATCAAGCCACCTATGAACTTCTTCCTCAGTTAACTAATTGTTCATTAATATATTGAGGTTGTGGCTTCCTCCTGCGGCACTACAATTGAAATGGATTCTTCTCTGGTAAACATAGGCAACAAATTTGTTTAATACCTCTGCTTTTTCCTCATCTCCAATAATCTGCCTACCCATCCCACTGAAAGGGTCCTATATTTTCTCTTCTGATTTTATTTTTTTGGGAATTAAGGTACTTAAAGAACTTTTTAGGGTTGACCTTACTTTCTATTGCAATTCTTTTTTCATTATCCATTTTTGCTCATTTGATTTGCCCTTTTGCAATTTTTGTTACCTTCCTTATAATTCTGATATGCTGCCTCTGTCCCTTCTTATTTGAATCTAAATGCCTGCCTCTTTTCCATTTTCTCCCCTACCTGTTTATTTAGCTACATTGGTTTTGACTTATTTCTTTTATACATATTACCCACTGAGAAGTGTGCTTTTCTAACATTATTTTAAAGACTGCCCATTTATCTTCTACATTTTTTTTTCCTGCAAAAACACCATCCCAATTTATTCCTTGTAGTTTAGACCTCAGTTTATTACAATCCGCCTTTCTAAAGTTTAAGGTCTTCGTTGGATAATTTATTTCTAATGAGACCATGTTATGATCACTGTTGGCAAATATTCACGTCCTGGAACATTTAGATATTACTTCTACATTGTTTGTTTGATATTGCCAAATACAGTATTGCCCCTCTCCTGGTTGGTTCCTCAAAAATTTGGGTCAAGTAATTTATCTTTAAGCACCCCCAAAAACCTGTTTTTGTTGTAACGCCAATCTCATGGATTTATCACAGAATCCAGACTGTCACCTACTACATGGTGTAAGCCATTATCCCCAACACGTTATTCTCTGTTGGTTGTGTTTGCTCCCCTTATACATGTTGGGGCTGGAGGCTCACCCCTTTTTGAAGGATGTTTTAGCACCAATAAACGTCATCCTTTTTTCTGTTTTTATATAGATGGTCTAACACACAATGACTTTTTATTCTTATTATACAGATTGTGGGAATTTGAATATACATGGGTTGCATTAAAAGCTTTCAGCCTGTCCGTGGTGCTCAGTCTGTCTTCATGTATTTTATTGTTCATTGGCACTTATTTTCCCAGTTTCATCCATACATATTTGAAATAAATGTTTAATTCTTCAAAATGCTTTTGCCTTTATTCCTATGCTTTATTTCTTGTTCTAGGTACAGCGCTTTCGTAATGCAATGAAAGAAGGTGGAGTGGTGTTAAGTGAGCCACGTCGCATTTATCAATGACAAGGAAGGGTTGAGGCAGCAATGAAGCATCTATTTTTTTTTCCTACCCACCACCCCCTTGCTAATTTTAATCCTGAGATTCTTTGGAACTGAACACAATACTCCAACTGCAGCTGATACCCTGTTTGCTGAGATGTGATTGTTTTGGGTGCTCCCCCTCCAGTTATTTGCAACTCCTGCCCAGGTCCATGCTAAGCTTTAGCCCACCTTTACAACCTTTTGTGGCCCTGGGCCTCTGTTGGCTGTAGTAAAGTGGCGGCCCCCACAGGCAATCTTGTCTCCCATAAAAGTTTTCCTGTAGTATTCACTAGGAGTTTTAAAATAAGACTTCTATGCAGCTGTGGAATCTG
Source organism: Ascaphus truei (assembly GCA_036426205.1). NCBI lineage: Eukaryota > Metazoa > Chordata > Amphibia > Anura > Ascaphidae > Ascaphus > Ascaphus truei. The sequence goes on along the minus strand of WSYH01002266.1, from coordinate 83,154 downwards.
CTCACCTGGGATTACTGTGGTTCAACTCTTCTGCCTTAAGAGAACATCGTACATAACGTACTACACGAGTAAACCGTGCACCATTTCTCTGTTCAAGAATATTGTGTTTGAAGTTCTGAATTAAAGAAACTGGCACTTACATTTTTTCTTTTTGACATTTGCAAATGATGAAATGTTTCTGACAGTGCAATATGAATATCCTAACTGAGTTTATGAACAAATTATTACTTCTGGAGAACAGTATAGATTAAATTCTTAAACTATTTATTTGTGTGTGTCCTATACTCCTTTGGCGGTAATTCTAAATGTACCTAAAAATTGAGTCTTTTCAGAAATACTGAAGTGAGTTAAGATGATACGCACACTTCTAAAATAAAAGAATAACGTTGTTTTGTAAATCACATGTTGCAGAATTTCCCTGGTGCTACCGTTACACTGTATGTGTCTTTGAAAACTTACGTTTTTTAGTACAGGGAGACTTCCAGACCATTTATTTGAATAGAACTGCTTGGTAAATATGGGCTGCAGTCTGTCCAGCTCTATGTGATCGGCATTGGTCTTTTTTTGGTCTATTCTCTATGGCAGAAATGACTCACCTTTTTGCGCGTTAATACCAAAAAAATTAAAACCTTACCCATTTAAAAAATAAAATAAAAATAATACTAAAGAACCGTTTAAAAGGGCTTACCTTACTAGAATTTCTGCTGGTACACCATAGATGACAGCTGTCGGCTATATTTTTGTGGCTTTAATGCTACAAAAGCAGCACTCACATTATCAGTCAATCTGTTTCGTACCTGATTTTTAATTTTTTTGCAGTTCATAGTTGAGAACAAAGATTTAAAATTGGCTACTGGCTGTGTTTTTTTCTTTTGTTTTTTTTCACCTCTTCCTCCTCCATGCATGAACCGTTATACTAAGAATAATGGTAAATGCTGCCTTCAATAAAAAAAATCAAAATGGTGATATAATTACCTGTGTTTCTACGAATGAATGATAGCCTGCAGCATACGTAGGAACCTATGAACTGTTATACTAACATTGGGGCCACTGTGGAAAACAATCCAAATAACTATTGTTCAGTGAGTAATTATCACTGCCACCTAGATGTCAAAGTAAATCTACAGGTTGTTGTTCAATGTTTACAATGGTCACCAATTTATTTCAATAATAACTTTATTTCATATGGTGCTTTTCTGCCAATGGGTCACAGTGCGTTACAGTACAGTAGGGCCCCACTAATACGACGGGTTCCAATCCAGGCCACCGCCGAAAATTGGGGCCCCAGCAATACATACAAAAGTAATGTACATTGCATACCGTTTTTTTTTTTAAGGATTTTTAAAAATTGGGCGCCGTTTCAAATGTTCACGCTGCGTTATCCAGTGTGGGAAGGTAAAGGCTAATTGTGCGCCAAAGCGCACTACTGCCGATTTTCTACGGTGACCCAGAGCAAGGGTATATGGTTTCCCAAAGCAGAGATGTCATCTCAGAGCATCCCTGACAACCTGGAAGCATTACATGGCAATCCACAGCTCTACAAATACGGAAGAGGTCATCGCTCCGTCACACAGCAGCTTCCATATAGAGCTGCAGCAGTCAAGATCAGAACCAGCATCCCTGCCAACACGCATGACAAGAACAAGACTCGGTACTGTACAGGTACCTTAGAGGCATGTTTTATTTTGTAGCATGACAACCACTGAACAATGTACACTTAGGCAGGAATAATCCTGCCCCCCAATGCGTCACACATGGTCCCAGCATTATCCAAAAACTCTTGTAATGTGAAAATACAAAACTTGCACATGGGCTTTCAAACATACTGGAAAAAAACAGCACCGTAAAGAGTAAGCAATACAGTACTGTAAATATATTTATTGTTGGAAGGATGAAGTTGATGGCACTTCATCATACAAATCTTATTTGGTATGATGATGAGAATTGGATGAATCTCTTGCAGGAATTTATGTTTATGTTACTGTTGGTTTTTGGAGATTCTTCAAGGGTAGCTGTTTCTGCTAAAGGTTGTGGTGGTACTTAAAGTAGGAAAGCAATGTGGATTGCCGTCTCCTTTCCCTTAGAATTTCTTTATAGCATGCAATCTCGTATAGAAGGCTTGCATTCGCTTTAGAACTTCTTTTGAAATTTTGCTCAATCCTCTCAAAAGCTGCCATCCCGTTTCTATACAGTTTAGAGCTTCCAATCCCCTGCTTGTCATTTCTAGAGGGACAACAGGACTATCATCAGGATGGGACTCCTCTTTGCAAAACATTCTTCTTTGCTCATCAATCAGAAGAAGATCTTTGTCTGTTAGGGTCTTGTCTTCGGATACAAGCGATTCTTTAACATCCTCGGGCTCGACTTCCAATTCTAATTCCCTTGCCATTTCCAAAACATTTGTAGTGGCTTCCTCCACTTGATTCTCAAAATCTTCAAAATCATCCATCAAAAGCAAATAGGAAAAGGGGGTTGGGACTGAGTGTGCTATACAGAACCAGAGCCTGTGAAGAGGGACAATATAAAGCATAAACCACTAACTGGATTACTGAGCTATATGGTGATTGTATGTGGATGAGCAGGTGCTTAGTTGCTCAGCAAGTACCAGAACCGTATAGCAGAGGACAATGACATGGACCAGTCCCTAAGGAGGTACAGATATAATCAGAACCAGTGCTAACCTTGCCGTGGCACAATGTATAGTAATACAATTACAAACAACAATGTGTAGGTATACAATGAGTCTATATATATAAAGTCCACTGTCCATAAATGTAACAGGGCAATAGGTAGAATGTCTATTGGTTGATATAGATGTGAAATTTAAAAAAAAATTCAAGTCCACAATGCTGACTGTAAGCTGCCCCAAAACCACAGATCACCAATCCTGGATGTAGAACAGAACAAACAAAAAGAAAAACAGGAGCGCTGATGGTAAATAGCAGATGTAAAAAAAAAAATCCCTCCCCGGTGATTATTCTCTGCCTGTACTTTCACACAGCCTGGTGCACGCAAGAATCACGATAAAGCCGGATGAACTGTGAAGACATGTGTGAGTTATTTCATTCATTACTTTTGGAGCATCCCGAGGTATTGTGGGTCACATAGCAGCGGGACTTCTATGGGGTCTGGGTGGGTGTCAGGACCTCTCCCAGACAACCCTTCATAGTCACCGCCAGAACCACATTCCAACTAGGGGTTTATTCATTTATATGCTCCTGTATACAGTTTGTTCTTACGGACAAAGCAACACATCTTTATCATTCAGGTGGAAATCAGCTCTGTAGCACTGGTTAATTGAGGAAGCAGCACACCCCAATGTTCTCTCTAAATAACTAAAGATGAATAAAAGAACCAAAAAACTTTTGCCTGTGTTGGTGTTGAGAGAAGATGGCCCGGTGTGGCTGTAAACCTGGGCTGTCCACAGTAGCACATGGTAGGTGTACCCCCGAATCAATGGTGCTGCACGTATCCTCAGCAGCCGATTCAGGAACCGATGCTGCCACTGCCTCTCCCTTTCCTGCGCTCGCCCCTCGGGTGTTCCCACTCGGTGGGTGTCGCGCTGCCGTCTGGGGTTAGGCTGCTGGTATCCTGGCATCCTGCTGGGTGTCAGCTTCCTCCCTCCTGCCACTCCACTACGCACTTCCGTTGTCCGGGGGCGGCTACCGGATGCTCGGAGCTCCCCTCGTTGTGTCCACCCAGTCAAACAGGCTAGAGAGCATCACACATTTTTTCTTCTGTTAAACAGGCTAGAGTCCATGGTTTATGTAATCTTTAGCTTGATTCTCAGCTGGCATCTACCCACTAGAAGGGCCTCTGGTATAGTAAAAATCAATATTCAATAATCCAACGCGTTTCGGCGTACCTACGCCTTCTTCAGGGATATTCATCCATAAATGTGGGAATTGGATCCTCCAAACACCTTTTTAATGTTGATTCTTTAACTTCCTCCCATGCATCTCTCTAATAGTTTTTATACCATCCAAAATTGTGAAGCCTTTCCAAAATGCCTTTAATTTGTTTTCTCTATGCCCAGCTGTTGTCATTGTCTAAGGGCTTGACCCCGCTGCCTACTACAGCGTCCGCTGTGGCGGAGGCTGAACGCACGAGAGCCCTCCCCTCAATGGCGCCGGGCCCGCTGCGAGGGGGGGCCGCAGCGCTGAGGCGCGAGCTGCTCCTGCTCTCAATAGAATTGAGAGCAGGACTCGCGTCGAGCGATACGGCACGCCCCCCGGCGGTTCAGCCAATGAGGGCAAACCTGCCGGGTGACATCATGGCCACGCCCCCATCACTCCCCCGCACACGCCCCCCCCCCGGTCTCTCTTCCTGCAGCTCCCTGCAGACCAGGTAATCGGCTGCACGCGCCGCCAATCTCGCGGGCGCGCGTTGCAGCTGAGTTACCGGGTCCTTAGCCTAAGGCATCAATAGCCTTAGCAAAAGTTCTCCTTGGGTAATAGGATTTAAACACCAATTAAGCCTTAGTCCATAGGCTGCAGCAATTAAGTTTTATTTGCAGGTAGAAACATACATTTTTATCTCCCTGTACAAACCAATTAGTGCTTTAGGATGGCTAGGGGCATTGTCTGTAAGAAGTAAAATCTTAAAATGAATGTTCTTTCTCTTGCATTTAGCCTCAACTCCAGGCTTATAATAGTTGGTGACAAATTTGAGAAAAGAGCGCAAGTCATCCAAACTTTTGACTTGGATTTATAATAAACAGGGAGGCTAGCTTTTGCATAGTTCTTTAGTGCCCTAGGATTTTCTGATCAATAAATCCTCATAGGTTTTAACTTGCAATCACCTGCATTAGCGCCTAACAAGAGTTACCCTGGGCTTTGAAGCCAGGCATTGACTTCTCCTCTTTAGCAATGAAAGTCCTAGACGGCATCTTCCAATATAGGTCTGTTTCATCCACATTGAAAATCTGCTCCTTAGTGTATCCACCTCCTTCGATGACCATAGCAAGCTCACGTGGTTAACTTTCTGCAGCTTCTGCATCCGCACTGGCTGCTTCACCCTGCACTCTGATGTTGTGGAGCTGACTTCTTGCCTTAAACCTATTAAACCAGCCTCTGCTTGCTTCAAATTTATCATCAGCAGCTAAATCACCTCTGTCAGCCTTCATAGTATTGAAGAGACTTAGGGCCTTGCCCTGGATGATGGCTCAGCTTAAAGGCACATTGTGACTGGTTTGATCTTCAATCCACACCACTAAAACGTTTTCCATATCAGCAATAAGGTTATCATGTTTTCTTATATCTTTTGTGTACACTGGGGTAGCACTTTTAATTCACTTCAACACTTTCTCCTTACCGTGCACAATTGTACTAACTGTTTGACGAGCCAAACCTAGCTTTCTGCTGATTTCAGCATTACACATTCCTTGCTCACTTTAAATGCCAAGTTAGTAATAATAAACTAAGCGGCTTACGACTCCTTTTTATTAACACTACTATTAGATGCCATTGTACTGCACAGTACAGTACTGTAATTAACCCAACAAATATTTTATGTACAGTAGTGTTACAAAAACACAGCGCACAACGCAAAATAGTGAAGTATGAGCAATTTAAGTTTATATTAAAAAATTAAAGGTTCTGCGTACATTAATAAGAAGTAAAACAAGCATCAATGAGGTATGGTGGGGTTACCGCACCCTGGAACTGGAGACTGCAGATTATAAGAGGCAGCAAGAACACCAGTATAACATCAGCAGCAGAAAACATCCTCTGGAGCACCATCCATGGATCCCTCTGGGATCCGACACCAATCAGGGCACTAGTATAGATAAGAACCGATGGTAGGCTCCCACCGTATAGTCCCAGACATTGGTCGTGTCTTCTACTTCGCACTCCGCTACGCGCACTTACGGTCGCCCTAAAATATCCTGCAATCGATATCTGATAACCTATGGGAACTAATATAGTTTCTTTATCTCTAATTTGGATATAATTCATTATTTATACTTTCTAAATATCATTAGTGACTCCAGTCCATTTTTAGACTGTCTGTTCTTCATTATTCTTGATCTCATCTATATATATATATACTCTATATATATATAACCCATTATAAAATATCTCTATATATATCTATTATATAAATTATAATCTATATCTATATAAGTATGTAGAATGCCGGATGGTCCCAGGGGGGGCCTTGGCGGAGCACTACCGAAGAGAAGGAGGGGGCTGCAACCAGTAGTGAATAAAAACGCTTTATTGGGTGGTCAAACAAAAGTACATGGTCACTTTGACGCGTTTCGGGACCTGCGTCCCTTTATCAAAAAGTGAATTCGCGTCTGCACGCATACCTGTTACATGCTGAATCCCCCGCCCCCGGCGATGATGTCACGAGTTGGTCAGAGAGACCATCCCATTGGCTGAGAAAGCCACCAATGAGAAGCCTCGCCGAGAACTCGCCCCCCAGTGAGCCGTGGGATCGGGAGCTGCCTGCAACTGGCATGCAAGAAGAAATTGTACACAACACAATGTGAGATTTAATAAAAACAAGTGTAGCTTAGGGCTATAATAAATTGAAAAAACACGAATAAAAACAACATTAACATGGTGAAAATGTCTGGTATGCATTAGTTAATAGCATAACGTGAATCTATAAGGATGATAAAATTAAATCAAGGAAATGATTGAACAGAATGTTATGGCAAGCAAAGATGAACCATATACATGTTAGACATTGAATGTGAAAGGTTGTATATAAACACCTAAATTCATACATTATAATGCCCATAAATATAATGATTATAATATCATGTACCTAATGTGATCTGGAATCCAATCCTGGACTATTATGAGCTAACAGCAAGTAGATGAATAGCTGAAGCAAATTATCTTCTGCATGCAAATATAAAAAGTGCTCATGCAGTACAAGGGCTTGTAAATATGAAGGTGGGGTGGGGGGGGGAGCGGAAGAGGGGGGGGGGGAGAGGGGAAACCTGATAGTTAACATACATCAATGTGATGGCTAAAGATAGCGATATAACACAAATTGATTTTATGAGTTGTCTGGATCAATATTGATGCCATAGATAATAACAGAGGACAAATCAACAGTTACTCTGGAATATCAACCATAAATCATGTAATGCTATGGATAAATGTATGTGGGAAATCTAATTAGATTATACAAGAAAATGTTTAAGTTCCCAGTCTAGATTCATGCCCCTGGGTGCCATTGACCCAAGGGCATAAATCCAGTACATCTCTCTTTGGTTCAAGAGAGACTCCCTATCTCCTCCTCTGGCATGGAGATGTATATGTTCAATCGCGCTGAACTTAAAACTCTTTGTGGAACCGGACTGACATTGTAAGAAGTGGTGTGCCACTGGGTATCTTTCATCTTTGTTGAGAATAGTTCTTACATGTTCTGTAATTCTCTCTTTTAGTGGGCGAATCGTCCTGCCCACATAAGAGCTGCCACATTCAAATCTGAGTGCATAAACAACAAATTTAGTATTGCATGTCATAAATGAAGACAAATTATGATTTTTCTTTGTATTTACATTTTTGACATATTTGATTGGAGAAGCATACCTGCACATTTTGCAATAACCGCAACTGAAGAAACCTTTCATCTTTATTTTTCTTGTCTGTCTATCAGGATCAAACAAACTGGGGGAAACTCTGTTACCGATGGTTTTGGCTTTTCTAAAAACCATCCTAGGTTGATCTTGTATGTACTTCTCTATATCCTTGTCTAGTTTCAATACATCCCAGTGCTTAGTTAGAATAGCTCTAATATGTTGTGCCTGCCTAGAGAAGGTTGTGATAAATAAAGGTGAATCATCAGAGTGTTCAGTGTGTTGTGCATTTTTTCTATATTTATTTGTGGTCTTTTTTAGAAGTGCTGTCCTATCCATGTTGAATGCAAATTTACATGCCTTGTTTATGTCTTCCTCTCTGTAGCCCCTATGTCTAAATCTCTCTGATAGTTCTTCTGCTTGTACCAGGAATGTCTGATCTGTTGAGCAGAGTCTCCGGAGTCTAAGGAATTGCCCTTTCGGGATACCTGTAATAAGTGGTTGAGGATGTGCGTTATTGGCCCTGAGCAAGGAATTTCTGGAGTTCTCTTTCCTAAACATTTTAGTCTGGATTCTGAACTCTGCATCAACATATAAATGCAGATCCAGAAAATCCATCTCGCTCTCATGTGATTTGGTTGTAAACTTTAAATTGAAAGTAACATCACCAAGAAAACATCAGTATAAACAAAACTATAGGGAGGATGATGGAGAGAGACCCTCCAATTCAGGTACTTTTTTAGACCATCGGAGGTCACACCCCAAAGAGTCAGACAGACATCAGTACATGAAACAAACACACAGTTGGGAACATCCCAATCAATACTCCCCTCTAAGAGAAATATTTAACAGACAGAGAAAAAAGAAGCGAAAATACAGACGAGGAAGAAGAGAAAGAAGGTGTAAACAAAAGACAAAAATAATAGAAGGTAAGGGAATTTTCAATCAGTAAAACCATACTCACCCAAGATCAACTACGAGTCTTAAATAAAGGACCCAAATTTGCACCAACCATAGGTCCTAGTGCATTTGATTTATTTATTGATGCTAACATGTATCTAAGGAAATTGACAATTAAATGACACTTTTAAAACGACATTTTGATATGCCACATACGGTCTCTCGGGTCATAAAACCAAACCTAGAGGAAGAATATAAACATACGAATCTATAAAAGAAGTCTACCTTCTACCCAAGCCAGGATAGGGGGAACTTCTTAGATACTTTTTACAATTTGATTATCAAAGATTTTGAAACATTAACAGATACCAGTCAGAAGAACAAAACTGGTAAAAATAATTTCACAATGCAAGAAAGAAATGTACTAAAGGAGCTAACAACTTTCACTGCAATTGTTATAAAACCTGCCGATAAAGGGGGAGGCACGGTTATTATGAACCGTGAATATTATGTAGAAGAGTCAATACGGTTACTGAATGATAGGAACACCTATGCCAAACTGTCTAGTAATCCAACTAAAAGGGTATTAAATGATTGTAGAGGGAGAAAGGGGGTGGCCCGGGATTAAAGGGGTTACACCCCATTTGGCCATCCCCTCACCTCACCTGGGAGTCAAAGGGTTAACTGGGCTAAGACCCAGAACAGTGATTTAACCCCTGTAATGACATGTACATGTGTATTCCCCTGTTCAGGTAGCTATAAATAGAAACCTCGCTCGAAAACCCCTTGTTGGTTAGTGCGTGCTGCCTAGGGAGTAGATATATGGACAGAAAAAGAGTGTATCTAGAGAGGTACACAGAATAGAATCCCTTTGTAGGCGCACCGCAGACCGTTATGGAATAAATGTGGTCAGGGGAAAAAAAGTGTTTAACAAAATAATAAATATTTTAATCAAAATTGTGATTTGTGCAGTAAAAATAGTAAATATTGAAAAACTAGTATTTACTATATTAAAAGACACTAGTTATGTCACAACGGTAGGTCCAGAGGGACTACTCTGGGCCCATCAGCAGGTGTAGCTTATGTCAATTCACTGTGGTGCCTTAGATGTTCAGCATATCTCAAATGTATATCAGGGTATATCAAGGTATATCCTGAAGTGGATGTTAGCTACTCAGATGTGACATCTGGTGGCGCAGAGATGTATTACACCCTATGCCTTAAGCTTAATTCTTCTATGCCTCTGTACTTTACTGTTACCACTAGCAGTGTGTGGTCCCGCGAGTAGATGCACCGTTAGGATCAGCCATGCATATATATATATATATACAGTAGATGGAGAGTCCCTAGCTGTTCAGTGTGGCTGGCTGGGTGAGTATTACTCTGGTGTGGGTGTAGGTATACCCTGATGGTGTGTTGCTACCTCGTTCTGATCACATGTATAGTATTTCAGCAGTGATGGGGTTAATACCCACTATACATATGGAGATGTTTGCTCTGCGTGTTTTAGCTGGGCGCGCAGGAACGCTGTAATTTTGGAGCTATAGACAGACTTGTTAGTAAGTTTGAAAGTGTCTGTGTTCACTTCGGTGAAAACTTGCCGTGTCGCCCCTTGCGCCCCTTAGTTTTTGCCCCGTAGACCCCGTGCATATATATTTGAATGTCGGGGAGTACACAGATAGCGTTATTGTATCCTGCACTCTTATGAATGTGCCTACAGTGTATGTATCTAATTTCACAGAGTATTGCTATGTTTACTTAGCAGACCTGGAAGTTTATTATCAGTGTTGTCATTCTTGTGTTGTTATGACAAAACTCTGAGTCTCCGCATTTGTATGCTCTGTAGTGTTTCATTCAGATCAGTGATTCCTGCAGAGACCCATAGTAGCGGGAGGCAGTCCCACAGTGAGATATTTTACCATTTAATCAATAAAATATTTCTACAGCAGTTAAGAGCATAGCTCTATGTCTTCACTGTCTCACTACAACGCTGTACTACCAGCCTTTAATTCACTATATGGACCTTTGTATTGATACACCCAGTTAAAGAGGTGTTTAGCTCTGTGTTTAGCAGGGCTGTGCTACTAACCTATATACACTCACTTGAACCACTAACTGAATATTTGCCCAATTTTAGCCTCAATGTACCTCGGATCCCACAATGTGTAACAATATGACCTGGTAAAATATCACACTGTGGGACTGCCTCCCGCTACTATGGGTCTCTGCAGGAATCACTGATCTGAATGAAACACTACAGAGCATACAAATGCGGAGACTCAGAGTTTTGTCATAACAACACAAGAATGACAACACTGATAATAAACTTCCAGGTCTGCTAAGTAAACATAGCAATACTCTGTGAAATTAGATACATACACTGTAGGCACATTCATAAGAGTGCAGGATACAATAACGCTATCTGTGTACTCCCCGACATTCAAATATATATGCACGGGGTCTACGGGGCAAAAACTAAGGGGCGCAAGGGGCGACACGGCAAGTTTTCACCGAAGTGAACACAGACACTTTCAAACTTACTAACAAGTCTGTCTATAGCTCCAAAATTACAGCGTTCCTGCGCGCCCAGCTAAAACACGCAGAGCAAACATCTCCATATGTATAGTGGGTATTAACCCCATCACTGCTGAAATACTATACATGTGATCAGAACGAGGTAGCAACACACCATCAGGGTATACCTACACCCACACCAGAGTAATACTCACCCAGCCAGCCACACTGAACAGCTAGGGACTCTCCATCTACTGTATATATATATATATATGCATGGCTGATCCTAACGGTGCATCTACTCGCGGGACCACACACTGCTAGTGGTAACAGTAAAGTACAGAGGCATAGAAGAATTAAGCTTAAGGCATAGGGTGTAATACATCTCTGCGCCACCAGATGTCACATCTGAGTAGCTAACATCCACTTCAGGATATACCTTGATATACCCTGATATACATTTGAGATATGCTGAACATCTAAGGCACCACAGTGAATTGACATAAGCTACACCTGCTGATGGGCCCAGAGTAGTCCCTCTGGACCTACCGTTGTGACATAACTAGTGTCTTTTAATATAGTAAATACTAGTTTTTCAATATTTGCTATTTTTACTGCACAAATCACAATTTTGATTAAAATATTTATTATTTTGTTAAACACTTTTTTTCCCCTGACCACATTTATTCCATAACGGTATGCGGTGCGCCTACAAAGGGATTCTATTCTGTGTACCTCTCTAGATACACTCTTTTTCTGTATTCCCCTGTTCCCCTGTTCCATTGTAATGTCTGGTTTAATCAGTGTCTGCATCACACAGACACTGGAATCCATCCGGGAACACAAGGGTTAATAGTCCTTTAATGATTATAGCTCTTTGTGAAGTTTTCCCGCCTTTTCAGGCACCATTTTGCAGGTCCCCATTGGCCACCATTAGGGCTCCATGCATTCTAATGGAGAATCTTGTTGTTTTAGTCCTGTTTCCCGTAAAGACCAGCAGGTGGCGTCCGAGAGGGAGAGCGGCGGTTTCCCATTGAAAGTCAATGGGCCCATCGACTTCAATGGAGGTTCCTCGAGGTAACTTTCGAAGAACAAGTTGGCTGCCGTCCAGACCGCAAACCGCAAAGCGGATACATTTTCAATAGGAGAGCTTTGATCACTTACAAGTCAAGGTCAACGTCATGTGGCGTGGGAATAAACAGTTCTAGGGCCCCTAGGAATAAATTTCTTTTTGCCCCTAGTTCCTAGGCTTCCCCCCACTCGACCACAACCGGGTCCCAAAATCCTGGACCCCCGATAAGGGTCGAACCGAGAAGAACGGGTCGCGCCATAGGCTTTGCCGGTGGCGGCAGAAACGGCTCAGAAAAATGACTAAGTGTGAAATGCTGTATTTTGGTACTCCATATCTCCAGTTCCGGAGGGCCCAGCGGATCAAGGTTTGGGGTATGTGCAGTCACTGCTCCGGCATCACTGCAGAACCATCCTTGACCCTCCTGGACCAACCCGACGGAGTATGGACCCCCTTGAAGGTTCGGGACTTTTCCCATAGACTTCAATGGCGGAGAAACCCCATTGACCTCAATGGCGGCAATTTACCATTGAAAGTCTATGGCGGAGAAGCCCGTTGTTTTCAATGGGGATTTAGTGAAAAGCTGAGATTTCTTTTTTAGCTGAGATTTTTGTATTAAAATGAAAAATGATTTAATGTGCATTTGTGTAACTCCGGTCCCATAGGTCGTAGCAAGTCGCTTTTTGGACCATATGGTGTCCCAGTTCCGGCCATGAGAACTGGTTCTGCTAGACCCAACAGAACCGGATATTTTAATATGTTTATGTTTTATGTTTAATACTGTGTCCCAAGGTATGGACAAAGCCCCAGAGGAAATTCCTTTGCATACCAGGATAGCAGATGGCCCTAGAGGCGCCCCAATGTCTAGGACTTAAGTATTGTTCAAAGGGTCTTATCACCCTCCCTGTCTATTTGAGGGCGGGGGAGGCTCATACCAGAGCAGTTTTTAAGTGTCCCATTTATCACCTTCCAACAAAGGTTGTACTGTCAGAGATCCAGATGGGTAGACTGGCTGGCATTCTATTTGAACCTGTGGGGCTACAGAAATGAGACCCCAGAGTTCTACTGCACCTGTGCCAGCTAGCAGGGGGGCATGTACTAAAATGTGTTCCCCTATCAAAGATTGGCTGGAGATAAATGAAAACCAATCACAGGTACTTAAGGTTAAGGATAGAGGGACAAAAGGTTTATAAACTGCTGTTCCCCATATATCCTTTGTCTTCATTCGTCTGTCTTGGTCTTCGTTTGCTGATATGGTTACCTGATATCACCTGAATGATTACCTGATTGCTGAAGAGAAATGCTACATCTAACTTCTCATTCCCCAACCCCTAAGTAAGTGTACTTCTTGTCTGTTACTGTATTATTCGTGTGTTCACCTATCCTAAGGAATAAAATCACTTTATTATATCTTAAGCCTCGTTCAGTTCAGACCCAGTTATTTGTGTAATATTAATGCACCTGTGGAGGCTATCGTCACAATGATGTGCATGGACTTCTACTTGAAGCAAAGGAGAGGGGAATCATTAATAACGATGAATTCCTTTTTTTATTTAACAATACTTGGCAAAGAACTAGGAAGGTAGAACACTAGGAGAGAGGCCTGGGCGGTTTGTGGCAGAGACGGTAACGTCCAAGGTAGGAGGTTATGCTCGGCACTGGTTCAGTGTTAAAGCCCAGGATATAAAGTGCGGAGATCCAATCACAGGAGGAGGGTGTGTGAGTTTTCCTCCAATGATGGGGCACAGGGCAGAAGCTGCAATGAGAGGCAGCACATGTGGCATTGATTGCCAGAGGAAGCTTTTGCAACTGCAGAAGTCTGCAAAAGCTATAATCAAAGCAAGCACGGATTCCTTACACTTATGAGATGTGTTTTAATTTTCATTTGGCTTTGTTTATAATTTGTCAGTGATGTTGTTAATTTGAGATTGGATGTTTTAAATTGGTACATGGATATCCTTTACCGGTATCCTTTACCATTTCTTTGTAGATTGCTTAATCATACATATATTTTAATTATATATATATATATCATTTATTCTGTGTATGTGTACACTACCGACACGCTTTATCACTCTGCGGCCAGATCCGCAAGCCGGGAGATTTCCCGGCTTGCTAGTGGCCGCCCCTCGGCGTGCCGCGCGTCATAGACGCGCGGTCACGCGTCTTCGGGAGCGTGCGCCCCCTGCACGTGCGTCCAGGGGCTCCCCGAGGGAGCCCTGGTGTCCCGCGATCGCGGGACAGCGGCAGGGGGTTCCGGGGGACCCGGCGGACCCGGCAGCGGTAGGGAGACCGTCCCCGATCGGAGGGCGCTCTTCCGCTGCTTCGGCGCGCGCCCGTCACTCTCGGGCGCGTGCCAGGCTACTGCTGCGGCCAAGAACGGGCAAATGCTCGAATAAACTTGGCCGCAGCAGTATATATATATATACATATGCAAATATAACTGTATGCTCATCTGCATGTCTTAGGCAGGTCTGCAACCCCGCCTTTCCCCATTATCACCCAGCATACAGCACTTCCACTGCAGCAACGGATTCTGGGAAATGACATGCAAATGAGCACACAGTGTCACTTTTTGCCTCAATAACCATTTTTAACATGGTTCCCTATAGGCTTAAGCTTGCTGCATGGTCACAGTTTTGAGCACAGCCAGGGTTAAGGTGCATACCCAGAAAACCACCCACATATATACACATATATATCTATATGTGAATGATTAAGCCACTGTACAAATGAATGGGTGAAAGGTGGGTATCGGGCCAGGGTGTTTTAACCCCTTAATTACCTTTGCGGTTATTATCCGATACGGTGATTAAGGGGTTAATTGATATCAGACTGTCATTGCAATATATTGACTATGTATTTGGTTGGCAACGGAGGACATGGAATTTGCTGTCGAGGGGGATTCATATTGATGAGGTTAGTAGAACTTTATTTATTTTATTATGATAGTTAATGTGTTTAATAATGGGCAATTAATGTATTTTCCATATCTGGATAATATTTATTTTGCACATTACAGTACTGTATTGGTTTGGGGGGGGGGGGATTGATGTATTTAATGTATAGGACATGTTTATTTTTTTAACATACAGGGTTGGTTCGTTTTGGTCTGCGGGAGACCTCTGGAGACCACCTGAGGTATCCTCTGGCTTCTCATGGGTACCAGGCTGCCGGATCCACGGGGGACACCTGCGGGGAAGAACCGGTGGCCCCACATCTGTGGGGGTACTGCGAACCCGTAGTGCCCACCCGTGGGTCCCCAGACCCCCGTGGGAACAACCCGAGGCCCCTCAGACACCTGTGGGTCTGACCCGGGGCCCCCCAGACATCCGCGGGCCTACCGAGGAGACCCCCTTGAGGCCCACGGAGACAACCTGGTGGACCATGGCGCCTGGCAGGAACCACCAATAGGCCTCCAGACCCTGTTTGAAAAATGGTGCTGGGCTACTGTAGGTCTGTAACGTGACCCGTCAGGCCCACCGGGGACTCCCGTGGGCCTGGGGTAATAACCCTGTATGTTAAATAATAAATCATGTATTTATGGGGGGGCACAGGGGGCGGGTTATGTATTTAATAAATAAAATGATGTTTATTGTGGGGCTGTGTATTGTTTTTATTGTGAGTACTGTGGGTGGGGGAAGGGGGTATTGGCCCGAAGGGTGTGTGGCTAGGCCTCCCGGCTGGGTATTGGGCTAGAGAGGGTGGTTAGGCCTTACGGGGTGGGGGGTTAGTGGGGTAGGGTATGTAGGCCTCCCGAGTGGTGGGTGAGGGTTGGTTAACCCCTTAATGACTGTAGTGGTTAATAACCGCTATGGTGATTAAGGGGTTAGGGGACATTATATTGGCTGTTTTTATTCTTGTTTATGTTTTGTAGCATCGGAGGGGGCATGGACGGCGATGAAGATGAGGATGGCCTTCATCGTGCCAGCCGGACATGGGTGAGTGCTATATGTATTTATTGTATTTATTGTTCTTTATGTATTTTAAATGGGCAAATTCACTATTATCCAGATGTGGATAATAGTAATTGTGCCCATTACTATAATGTATGTTTTAGGGGGGGGGGGTATTTTTTTATTACTATTTGTGTTTCTAAATTAATTTGGGGGGGGGCACAGAATTGGTACTGCAGGCCCATGCAGACACCTGCGGGTAACACCCGAGGGCAACCGTCGGCCTATAGTATTATTGTTGTGCATATATGTACAGTTTGTTAGGGGGGTATAGGTGTTGTTGGTGTAATATATGTGTATATATATATTTATATATGTATATATGTATGTATATATATGTATATATATGTATGTATATATATATATATGTATATATATGTATATATATATTGTGACAGAGTCACTAACTCAGTAGGCTGGAATAGTGAATGGAGAGACGCTGCAGCCAGTTCACAGAGTGTTAATCTCCTTAGACAGAAAGAAGGACACCTGCAGCCTAATTAAGCAGGAGGCCTGAGAGACTGCAGGTTTAAAAGCAGGAAGTGACACACACACAGAGAGCTTGTTTTTCCACAGGAAGGTGGAGAGAACTTTCCCGGCAGGGAAGCCGTTGCTGTTGATTTGGTCCCCCAGTCCTGCGAGGAGCTAGGCTGCTGGGACCAGCTGGGACCCCAACCCAGGATAAAGATCAAGATTGCTGTGAGGCTGGACACAGCTTGCTCCCCGGAACCGTGTTCCTGTTTGCTGTTGGAGCTGCATTACAGATAAGACTTTATTATTATGCTTATTGGTTATCGTTTGTGTAGCATGTTTTGGGCATGACCAGATTAGCTGGCTGTCCTGTAAGTAAGGGCTCAAGAAGTGAGTTAGTGTCCCTAACGGGACTAGGCTTTAATTTTCAAGAAAGTAGTTTCTTAAAGGGACAGTGCACCCGTACTTATTTTGGTTGTGGCTAATAAACCACTAGTGTTTAAAGTTTCCCATCGTGTCAAGCGTCTTACTGACCCCGCCGCGAGGCTGTCCTGCCACAGGTGGTGTCAGAAGTGGGATGTTACGCCTTTGGGGGTCAGTAGATGAAGATGTGTTGAGACACTGAACTCAAGCAGAAAAAAAAAATGATTTTTGCTGAAGCATGGAAGTTACAGCTAGCAAGTGCTGAGTGTACAATTTGCCCTGTCTGGTATAAAAGAAAATGAAAATGGATTTTGGCAAAGATGTTGCCCTAAGAAGAACCCAGAAGGTTCAAAGGTTGTAAAGCACGTACAACTTACGTGTGTTGTGCAAAGTCTGCCTCGTCAGGTGTGAAAAAAAAACACGGGGTTTTAAAATGGCCGCCGTCAAGTGTCAGTTTTGCAATGTACATAACCATACAAAACAGTGTCCCTTCAGGCCATATGATGATTATGATGACGCATATGTGGCCCTGAGAAGAGAGACGTACCCGCAGATGAAAGCTGCAAAAGTGTCCAGTGTGTGTGTGCCCAGTACCACTGATGTCTCTGGAACTAATAAAACAAAGAGAAAAAATAAAAATATTTTTCAAGTCACAGAGGAAGTGACCGGACCACTTCAGCCTGCGATATCAGGACAACAGGCGTCAGCAAGCCACCGAGATGTGCTGCACACCGGAGTGATGGACAGAATTGTCACAGGAACGGTGGCAAAGGAAAAGGAGCAAAGGGAAGCTGAATCCTTGATCCAGGTAAAAGAGGCCTTAATTTCTGCACTCCAAACTGCCCATCGTGATTATGATGCCTTGCAGGAACAATTGAATAGGGAGCGAGAAGCGAACGCCGAGGTAAAGAGGTGTCTACTCCCAGCTATACTTGAGTATGAGGAGTTAAAGAAAACAGAGCGTCTCTTACGGAGTGAGTTGGAGGAGCTGAAGACAAGTTTGGATAAGGCCAACACCGCAATTGCTAACATGGAATCAGAGAGAACAAGTCCTGACTGGAGACTATGCTATGAGATGTCCCAGAGAGATGTGCAAAACTTCATCAAAGACTTAGAAGGTTCTCACCAAGAAGCTAGCACTCTCAAAACAGAGCTGGAGCTCTCACGCCAGGAGGGCCACAGTCTAAACACAGAGCTGGGTATGTTGAAGGAAACCCATGAGAATGCTCTGAGGGATTTAGAGACTGTAAAGAAGGAGAATGTAAGTCTGACGCAGAAAAATTCAGACTTGACTGATCAAATCAGTAAAGGTGATAAGAAGCTCCACCAAGCAGGAAAAGTGGAGAAGCAATTGATCCAGGAAAAGCTAGAGGTGCAGGAAGCACTGCAGAATGCAGAGAGGATGCAACGTGTCTCCCTGCAGCAGCACACACAGGCAACGCACTTATGGCAGAGCCAGCTGCAAGAGCTACATGCAAGTCTGCAAGCAGCCAAGGAGAAGCAGCGAGTGCTACAGGAACGGCTGAGTACCCAGTATGTCCCCACAGAACAGCATGAGGAACTGAGGGCCACGCTGTATGCCACAAGAGCATCACTAGGGGCAGAGCTGGGTACTTTGAAGAAAGCCAATGAAACAGTCCTAAGGGATATAGAGACTGTGAAAATGGAGAATATAAACCTGAAGGAAGAGGTTTTAAACCTGACTGGTCAGGTTAGTGATGGGACTGAGAAGCTTCACCAAGTGCAGAAAGTGAAGACGCAATTGGCGCAAAAAAAAAATGAAGTACAGGCTGCTCTGCAGAATGCAGAGAAAATGCTGGAAAAAGAATGCCTCGCCCTGGAACAGCTGAAGATCACGTTGAGCGCCACAAGAGCATCACTGGAGGCGGAGCTTAGAAGCCAGCTGATTCTGTATTAGAGGGAGCGCGAGAAGGTCCAGAGACTGGAGCAAGAGCTGGAGAAGCAAAGAGGCAACTCCATCTCCATGAGTCAGTATGCCAAGGAGAAAGAAACCTGGAAGACAGAAGCAACAGCGATACTGGCGACATGAACTGCAGAGCTCAAAAAGATGGAGGAGGCGTTGATGCAAACCCAGAGTAAGCACCGGGAAGAGGTGAAGGCCCTGAGAGGGGACTGGCAGCATCAGATTGAAGAGCTGCAAACGCAGGTTGCCGAGCGCAAGATACAGCTCGCCGAGCGGGAGAAGGTGACCGTCCGACAGGTGGCTTGCCTGTCATTGCGCTATGAAACCGAGATGGCTGATACCCGCAAGCTTCTGGACTACACATCCAATGAGATCGCCCGACTGCAGCTGGAGCTGGACAAGGTCTGGGAAGAGCACAGGCAGTTGCAGGTCAGAAATAGAGGAAAAGAAACAGATTTAAGCCTTGCGCTGAACCTGCTAGGAGATGTGGAGTCGCGACTCAACGCCAAAGAAGATGAACTGGCAGCTGCACTGAGGGGAAAAAGAAATGCAGAAGGACAGCTTCATGACCTGAGGAAGGACCTGGAGTCTGAGTGTGCTGGCCGCAAGATGGCGGAGAAACAAAAGCGTGACCTGGATGAGATACTCGAGGCTCTGAAGACTGAGCAGGATGCTACGTTGGACTCTAATGCTGCCCAGCAGGAGATTCCTCAGCTGAAGTTGGAGAAAGAGGTTACAACCCTAAGACAGACCCTTGGGTCACAGAAGCAGTCCATGGGAAAAAGAGTGGTAGAGATAAAGCAAGTGAGGCGCACCAGGAAGCGTGACTGCAATACCGTTGCAGTGTTACAGTCTACTTTTCACAAGGCACGGGATGGGAAGACCAAGGTGCTATGTAGTAGCACAGTAAGAAGCCAGTTGTACTATGGGACCCATAGTGGTTTCCTTGCAAGGAAGGCAGCCGCTGTGAAGAGACAGTCGAGAATGGGACTAAAGAGTGTCCATGTTTGTAAGGTGAGAAAGACCTCACAGTTTGTCCAGCAACACTCCCAATGGAGTAAGTTAAGGGGACAAGAAAGACAGGCCCAAGCCTTCGAGTCTGCCGACTGTAAAAGAGAGGCATCATGGGGTGCACTTGGGGTTAAAAAGACCCCCACTCAATTTGAAGTTCTGAAGATAAATAATGTGAAACCCAACACTGAAGGTATACTGATGGAAAAAGGTCCAAAACCCATCACCGCTAAAGCGGAGTTGCTGTCTTCACAGGAAAAGGCCAAACAGTCACTGGCAAGTGTATGCAATGAGCTGACTGAGGTTAAGGCTCTTCTACAGGGTGAAGGAGTCTCTGAACACAAGGAGATAGTGAGGTACCAGTCCTCAGGCCAGATGGCCTGGTAATTACCCCAAAAAGAAAATGCCTAAATTGGAAGGCAAGAAAAAAAAAGGGGGAGGGAAGGGTCGACGTCAGACATTTTCGCCAAAGATGCTGGTGCACGGGAATGGTGCACGGGCCGCTCCACAGGACAATGTTTCGCTGGGGAGAGGGATATGTGACAGAGTCACTGACTCAGTAGGCTGGAATAGTGAATGGAGCCAGTTCACAGAGTGTTAATCTCCTCAGACAGAAAGAAGGACACCTGCAGCCTAATTAAGCAGGAGGCCTGAGAGACTGCAGGTTTAAAAGCAGGAAGTGACACACACACAGAGAGCTTGTTTTTCCACAGGAAGGTGGAGAGAACTCTCCCGGCTGGGAAGCCGTTGCTGTTGCTCTGGTCCCCAGTCCTGCGAGGAGCTTTGCTACTGGGACCAGCTGGGACCCCAACCCAGGGTAAAGATAAAGATACAGATTGCTGCGAGGCTGGACACAGCCTGCTCCCTGGAACCGTGTTCCTGTTTGCTGTTTGGAGCTGAAACAGATAAGACTTTATTCTTATTATGCTTATTGGTTATCGTTTGTGTAGCATGTTTTGGGCATGACCAGATTAGCTGGCTGTCCTGTTAGTAAGGGCTCAAGAAGTGAGTTAGTGTCCCTAACGGGACTAGGCTTTAATTTGCAAGAAAGTAGTTTCTTAAAGGGACCGTGCACCCGTTTTTATTTTGGTTGTGGCTAATAAACCACTAGTGTTTAAAGTTTCCCATCGTGTCTAGCGTCTTACTGACCCCGCCGCGAGGCCATCCTGCCACAATATATATTTCTTCCGGGTGTCTTCCGTTTTGTATGATTTTTTTTTTTTGTGTGTCCATCAAGAGTTTGCACATTCAGAGCCCCCCTCCGTCAGCGCGCCCGCACTGCAGACAGGCGGGGCGCTGACATACACAGACCGCGATATGTGGTCTGTAGGGAGCAGGAGCCGGAGCGGGAGGTGGGCGGGAGTGGGAGGCTTGACAGGGAGGGGGGGCGTGGCTTGAGCGGAGGGACCCGCTACTCTCCCCCCCCCCCCCTCCCTCCCTGCACGGGCTCGGGCTGGAGCTGCTGATGGTAAGCAACACACACACACACTCATACACACACGGAGGCACTCTCTCACACACACACACACACACGCAGGCACTCATATACACACACGCGCACACACAGGCACACACATACACACACACAGGCAGGCACTCACGCACTCAGGCACACACACACACACACATACACACAGACAGGCACTCACGCTGCTTTCACTCCACACTCCTCCCCGCTCCCCGAAGCCTCTCCTCCTCCCGAAGACTCCCCTCCTCATTGGCTCACAGCCACACCACGTGACGCGTCAACGCTCGGGATCACCATTCTCTTGTATCCCGTAGCGGCTGACGCATCACAGCGTGTAGTGAGCTGTGCAGCCAGGGGGGACCGGGACTGGCTAGGGAGGATTCCCCTGCTGGTGGGGAACTCGCGTGTGGCCGCCCGCGCCGCCGGGCGCACCGGGTCCCAGGCCTTAGGAAAACTCTTGATCGGCAAACAATCCCTAATTCAGAGGCCCTAACAAAATACATTATTTCCAAATACACAAGCTTTTAGCCCTGTTTTATTTGTTTAATTAAGCTAATAATTAGTTAGTTACATCCTCTACAAAAGTTTTTTTTTTTTGGGGGGGGGGGGGGGAGGTTTCATGGTTAATGTAGTAGACCCTTCTTGGCGCCCCTTTTTATTACATAGATAGGAAGCAGGTGGTCGTCGTGACTGAACCGCGTTCATTTCAGCTCCGGGGACCCCCTGCTTCTCAAGATTCTTACCTGGGAAGGTGCCACCGGTTACTTCATAGTTGTTTAAAGCCCCATATCATGCTGGCCAATGGGGAGCCGCGATGGATGACAATGACAAGATGATGGGATATTTACACGCCATTTTGTTTCCCATGGAGGGGATGCTGCCAATGCCAGTATCTCGGAGTGGAAATTAAACGCAGTTCAGCTCAGGACACCAGCTATTTCCTTTCTATGTGTGGACCCAGGTTCCCCCTGGGTCCCCATTGTCCCCCTACCTCCTGGGCGGCTGCGGCTGACAGCACAGACTGCAGAGAGAGTGGGGAGGTGAGCCAGTGCATCTGGCGGGTGCGGGGGCATTGCGGCAGTCGGGAGAGGCGACCGGGTTGCCAGAGGTCTGCGGCGGCTCCCGTTACAGGGCGCCGCCATGTTGGAATGTATACTTGCGCAGATAGGCTCCAGGTGTGGTGGCCATTACAAGAGGGATCGCGCATGCGCAGAGCCCAAATAGAATGGTGGCGATTAGAGGAGCCGGTCCGCAGGGGAATTACATGCCCAGAATGCCCAGGGGCAACGGACCACATGGCACAGTACAGCCAATAGGTCTGCAGCATTCCCCTGCTCCTGACAGTTGATACATTTGGCGCGCTGCGAGCCATGCCAGTCGGAGCTGGGACACAGAAGGGTGAGGGTGTATGTGCGCAATTAGGCCCCAGCTAGGCCCCGACTCCCCTGTAGGTTGTGGTTGCTACAGGGACAGGCCCCTTAGACATGGACACTGCCCCATTATCTGCTTAGTATCAGGGACACAGCAGAGGATGGCGCGCAGCAGATGCAGCCTGTGGTCTGGGACCAGACAATCACCGCATAAAGAGACTGTTAAGGTTGGACCCTTCAGCTGGATACCATCCCACGTGGAGGTGGACACCATCATGGACAACATCGCTGGTCAGCGGATCCCTGTTACCATTCTGTAAGCGCTACCAGTTGTTGGAGCACTCGGCAGGTATACCACCATCTACAAAGTGCACCAACTATAACATTGTGGAGAGCGCTGTCACACATACATTGGGTGGGTTGGCATCTGTGGACCCCAGGTTGAGTAGGTGCCCAGGGCACCTCTGTACATTGGGGGACACTCTCACCGGGGTGTGGACTAAGTGGATGGACAGTGGGGTATGGTATGTGGGTAAGGCCGTGCGAACCCGCATATATGTGTTATTGTGTTGCCTATTGCATGTCAGTAAACTTGTTATTATATACAGTGTACTTATTGGATTGGGTCCTGTGAAGGGGTTATCCGGCGCTCTCAGGATCCCTCACAGGCGGAGGCGCTGTCACCAGATGACCCATGTACATCCCAGGCTCCCAGCAGCAGAGGCTCATGCCTCCTGTGAGCTGCAGGTAAAGCACCACACACGTAGCAGCCGCCATATCCACCATAGGGTGGGGGAACTAAGCTACATATGTAAAATAATATTTTTCCGTAAATGCATTTTGGTCAATGACATTCCAGATAAATTCATGCAGTGCAGTTCTAATTAGTCCGTTACTTACACTACTTGCTCTTGGCACATGCTGACACAGTTTGCAAGCAGAGATGATGTACTTTGGAATTTTCACATAGCTTTTGGCAGGAACATGGGAAATGGCTGAGTAATCACATTATGCCTCAGTAAACTAAAGCAGGTCCAGTGCAGGCATTTGTTTACTTAGCGAGATGAATACCTTTGATACTCTATGTAGGGGAAATGTTAAAGATCACAGCATAAGATGTGTTTATAAAAGTCTTGCTTTTATCGGAAGAAAATGTTTACCTTTGCCTGTAAATGAGCATATTTAACTGTTTCAGGATATAATAATAGTATATTATACATTATAATATATAATAAATGTATGCAGCATTGTACATATAATTTTGACGGCCCGACGTGTCCCTGATCCATAGAGCTTACAATCTAATGTTAAGAAAAAAAAAGGCACTTGCATACGGTCACAAGGAGCTGACAATGGCATTTGATGAGCCCAGGTTGTGGTTTAATGTGTGGGAGCTTCCTTTGGGTGTGTTGGGGTACATTAGTAGGATTGCATTTTTTTTTACTAAAAACATGTCCTAATATGACTACAGTATTTATACTGGTACCAATATTTTTTAACTCATGCGATAAAAAGTTTGATTTATTATATTTTTGGCGGTGCAAGGTTACTAGACTGCACTCTCAAAATAACTCACTACTTTGGAGATAATACCGCATTTTTCACTTTACAACTTGATGTATCCGAACCAGTGGACCATATTCTATAAGGTACCTTGAAGTCAACGAGCATTTCCTTGTGATAGTGCCAATCCAGCAGTTTACAGAATAAGGCCCAGTGTCGTTACTCATTGAGCCACTGCTTCAGCCTAGGATATGATAAAGAACACTTATGAGCACATTCACATGTGTCCCCAAACCGGCCTTACCCCATAATCACACAGCAGACAGTGCTTCCGCTGCAGCAAGGAATTCTGGGAAATGTCATGCAAATAAGCACACGAGCTCGATTTTTGTCCATTGGAGGCTTCCGTAGCCAGGAAGTAAGGGGTTGCGTTCCAGACGCTATCTTGCGTTCCAACGCTCCGACGTGCTGCAGATGCCGGAGAGAAGGAGCTGCAATCAAGGAGAGCACCCACACTGACTATCTTCAGCTGCCTACCGTACTGTATGTGTTTTTAAAGTTTTTTACCATTAAATTACTACTTATTTCATTCGGACTGTCCATCTACTTTGGTGGGATCTTTGGAGTTATTGGGGCCACTTGCACAGTGGTTGTCGCTTGAACAAAGAAGAGCAGACCAACTCTCCTAGAGTTAAACCCCTATGGGTTTTAACTCACACTGGCCCGTGTGAGTATTTGTTATTATATATCTATATTCATTCACTGTCTCCAGGGAGATTATTCAATATTCTCTCACTAGTTGCTATCAGTTTACATACTGACTCCTATCTTTGATTCCTCTCTTTTCACTTTGGGGGTAATTGAATATCCTGAGGATCCGTGTACTCACCAGCAGTTAAGGGGAAGGCGTGTGACTCCGAGAAAGGACCTTCTGCAGAGTTTAGCCCCGAGAGGCATTTGCTCACACAGGCCCATGTGAGTACCTGGAGTTATTTGTTTATTCCACTTCACAAGCTTGGAGTAATTTACCTATTCCACTTTAATATCATTGACTCTCAGTTATATATAGAGTGTATTGTTCTCACCTGTATATTGTTGTTGTTTTTTTGCTGATCTGCGCTCCCCTTGTTTCTCTATTTTTTGCTGCTCGGTAGGGACATCCTCAGGGTGCACAAAGTCCGTAAACAGCGCAACGGACCCCACAACGCTCCATTTGCCCAAAGGCTTGACCTAGGATGGGTGATAGTGGGCAACGTGTGCACTGACAAAGGACACGAACCATACTATGTTGACACTCGCAAAACGGTGATAACAGAATGCGGACACACATCCCTCTCCGAACCATGTCTTGGCTATCTCCAAGTTACAGGAAGGCCAAGTGAGGAGAAGAGACAAGGGCATACCCCTGAGATCAACAAAACCATCTTCGCATCAGGGGAATGTGACAATGGCCTAGGATGCTCAGTAGTCCAGACCACTAAGGATGATGAGTCGACTCCACTCAAGGAAGAAAGTAACCTCCTGAAGGTGATCGTCCAAAAGAAAAGAAACAATCAGATGGTCCTCCTGCGAGCAATGGCACAGCTAAGACGTACAGTCATTCCTCTACGCAGAATACCAAGTGGCAAAACAGCTAGCTGCCACGGCTGGCATAGCCGCAAAAGATTGCGTCCTGCAGGTGACACCACAGGAGCAAAAAGACTGTCTTCTCACACGCCTAAAAAGAGACAGTCGTAGAGACATTCCACAAAAGGATTTACAAGGGCAAAAGAGACTGTTCTTCGTCATATCCAGGGAGAAAACAACCTCCCAAGAGCAGTTAACGAAGAGACGCGAAGGCGTATCACCAAAATACGTGGAGACGTTCTCGTGTAAGAGGAATGCAAGAGGAATGCACTGATGACTTGGAGTGCACAACGTTCCAAACAACAAGAGACGACCACGCAAGCGACCTTAGGGACTTGGATCCGGGGTCCGACACGCCTCCCATACAGCGGAGTCTGGGGATAAGCTGGAATCTCAAAACAGACGCATTCACATTCCAGGTGTCCATCGAGGGAAAACCCTACACCCGATGCGGGGTCCTGTCCACGGTCAATAGTCTCTATGAACCGCTGGGATTCGTGGCTCCAGTCACCATACAAGGAAAGTCTCTTCTCAGAGAAATGTCCGTCGAGAAGCAGGACTGGGACACCCCACTACCTCCAGAAAGACGGAAAGAGTGGGAAACATGGAAGGACTTTGAAGATCCTAGAGCAGCTTCAGATCCCACTCCCCTACTCACCCACATCTATCACCGCTGCACACAGCAAAGAGCTTTGTGTGTTCCAAGGTGCCTCTACAAAGGCCATAACAGCGGTAGCCTACTTAAAAACCACAGATGCGGATGGAGGCGACCATGACAGGTTCATCCTCAGCAGGGCTAAAGTGGCGCCACAACGCGACCACACTATACCCAGACTTGAGCCATGTGGCGCAGTATCAGCGGTAGAACTGGCAGAACTCATCAAAAATGAAATGGACTGCAAACCAGATGCTGTCAGGCTCTACACAGATAACAAGGAGGAACTGGGTTGCATAAGCAACGAGAAAAGAAGATTCCACGCATACGTCGCCAACCGTGTAGAAATAATCAGGAAGTCAAGCCAACCAGAACAATGGTACCATGTACCCACAGACAAAACCTGCAGACCATGCCACCAAATCAGTGCCCGCAGCACAACTACAGAACACGTCGTGGCTCACAGGACCAACGTTTCCAACGCAGCACGCGGAAACACCATCAGCCCCAGTTGACGACTTTGAACTTACGGATCCAGAGGAGGACATGGAGACAAGGCCTCAAGTATCCGTGTTACTCACGAATATACGGTCCAGAAACGCCCTGAGAAGATTCATTGCCATCAGAGGACCAGCCAGACAAATATGCTCCGACTATGGAACCAATTTCGTTGGGGCACGTGAAGGATTACAAATAGGCACTAAACAATGCCGGAGACTTTTGCACAAAGACATTGTGGTGCAACCAGCTAACCTGGAGCGGTGCATCCACCTGGCCTCCCTTACCAGAAGATTTAGGCCAAAGGACTTTGACGCCAGTGGTACCTGCCGGTATCGCCTCGCTATGTGGACATGGACTTTTGCATTGTTATATTATGTTTGCATTGCACATATGTTCCACATATTCTATTATATAGTGATATCTCAAGATACCAGACGGGGAGTGTAGATGGAGTGGAGATGAGCGCATGCAAGAGGAAACAACAGAGTGGACCTCTGTGTGTGTTTTTTTTTTCCTGTGTGTTTTCCTGTTCTCAATGGCCCTTATGAGAATCAGCACATGGCCATAAGAAGCACAGAGGACTACACCAAGTGATTCGACTCACACATGCCAGTACCTGTTCCAGCAGACGAGTCCACTCTATGACCAGAGTGAGAACCTCCAAGACAACGCTGAGGGATTTCGCTCACATATGCCCGTGTGAGTACCAATAGCCTTATATTGCTATCTCCTACCCCATTGTTCTCGCACATTGTTCTTTTGTATATATTTATTATACACTCTGTTGTTTCCTCTTGCATGCGCTCATCTCCACGTCCACCAAGGATCAGGGGATGATCCTATTGATTGAGCAGCAGCACCATCAGGGCCAGTATTAATTTCTGATATTTGTTCATTTGTATGCTTTGAGCCTTTTCTCCACCCCTTCCTCATTCACGCCCTCCCAGGGGCTTACACCTGATTCAGCTATTTTCTAAGGGAGCGCCACTGTTTTCCCCTTTTTGTTTACCAGACGGGGAGTGTCATGGAACAAGAATCATAGTTCTGTTACTTTTTCCCTTTTTTGCAGCTCTGCCTGCTGGCCCTTTATGTAGTAGCACTTTCCCTGCAGTTATTATTCCCAGTGCAGGTGAAAAGCATACATTAGTTTCTTCTCTATATCCTAGCCTCCTGAAGTGGTTGCTATGACAACCCCTGTTATTCCCATGGCATAGTGGACTGTCCCATTACCCCCTGCCTGTATTCACAGTTTCCTTAGCCCAGGCTCTGTTCCTGTGAGACACCCTCCATTTTGCTTTCTTTCAATCTCAGCAGGCTAAGCAAGCACTACTCATGCCACAGCTCTTGGTAAGAGTATCGTTTTTACTTTTTTTTGTCCCTACTATCAAGCACTATTATCGTAGACAAGCTCTCTCTCACCACACCATCTACAAGTAACTTTGTTATCTGCTGCCTTTTAATAAAGTAAAGAAAATATAAGAACTTGTGGTGCTTGTAAAAGGAAACTAGTTAAGCTATCTGACCAGACATTACCCAGCGTATTCCCTTTGGTTCCAGAGCACAATATGCATAACCTTACATTTATCTGTATTAAACCACATCTGCCATTTACCTGCCGAAGTCTCTCCAAGTCCTTCTGGAGAGAAATTATATCCTGCTCTGTTCCTACTACCTTACACAATTTAGTATCATCAGCAAATACAGAGACTTTGCTCTCTATGCCAACCTCAAGGCCATTAATAAACAATTTGAAAAGCAGGGGTCCCAGTACCGATCCCTGAGGTACTCCACTCACGACTTTAGCCCAACCTGAAAAAGTTCAATTTATGACAACCCTCTGTTGTCTATGCTTCCACCAGTTTTCAATCCAGGTGCATATATTTTTACTGAGTCCAATTTGCTTTATTTTGTACACCAACCTCTTGTGTGGAACCATATCAAAAGCCTATGCAAAATCTAAGTAGACCACATTAACTGCATTACCCTGGTCTAAATTCCTACTTACGTCCTCAAAGAAACAAATAAGGTTAGTTTGGCATGATCTATCCTTCATAAATCCATGCTAACTATTACTAATAATTTTGTTTTCTATTAGGTATTCCTGAGTATTATCCCGTATAAAACCTTCAAGTAGCTTCCCCACTATTGAAGTCAGGCTTACAGGTCTGTAATTCCCCGGTTGTAATCTAGCTCCCTTTTTTGAAATATAGGCACCACATCTACTTTACGCCAATCTTGTGGTACTGAGCCTGTGGAAATGGAGTCCTTGAATATTAAATGTTGTGGTTTGGCTATTACTGAACTTAACTCCTTGAGAACTCTTGGATGTATGCCATCGGGGCCAGGTGCCTGTGACAACCGGGGAGTCACGCCGCCCTCGGCGTGCTCCCCACTCACCTGCAGCTCCGCCGGGTCCTCCCGCGGCACGCAGGCAGCCTCCCTTCAGGACGCCGATCGCAGCTCCACGTGGGCGCACGCGCGCACGCCGATGCTCCTCTTCTAATGTTGGCCCTGCGGGTATGCCCGGTCACGCGCCCGCAAGCGCAACTACACGGAGGCGCGGTCACACGGAGGCGCACCAACCCCTTAAAGGCACAGCACCTCAAACCATTGCTGCAATAAAATGCAGCCTAACTACTTTGCTTTATTGCTCCTCCCCTGGGAGTCATGCTGGACCTATCCCTGCCGCAGCCTGGCCCTTCCACGCACCCCCACCTTGCTGCGCTGCCATTGGATCCTCTCTCCTACATATACCCAACAGTTTCACTGGCTCGTCGGCTGAGCATAGAACCAGTTGTTCTCATCACTCTCTGCCTCCCTACTCCTGTCTTGTCTTGTTTTGCAGTCTTCCTCGTGTACCGAACTGGCTTCCTCTACGACTCTCCGCACCTCTGGCATCCCGAACTTGGCATACGGCAATACGACTCTCCGCACCTCTGGCACCCCGAACTTGGCATACGGCAATACGACTCTCCGTACCTCTCCTGCCCCGACTCGGACTCCCAGACCACTCTACTCTCGACGTGCCCTCGTGGCTGTGGGTGGCGATATATCCTATCCCACCTCAGCACCGCGGTCCCGCCTCGTTTGTGGTGAGCACGTCCTGACAGTGCCTTATTTACTTTAATTTTTTCAAGCCGCCTATAAACTTCTTCCTCAGTTAACCTATTGTTCATGAAATTGATTCTTCCCTGGTAAATGTATTATGGCATATTTAAAAACTCATTTATTAACATAATCCTTAAAATATACTGATTTAAAACAACGCAGTGTTATATCCTTCAACCCCTATGTAGGTGTTGGGATCTATACAATATAAAGGAATATTGGTTGTAAATAATACTCAATCTTTGTTTGATAACCAACAAATAAAGGCTAATATCCCATCCATATATATATACAGTATATAGGGATTGGAGTGTTAGTACACCTTAAATAGGCTTAAAGAATTATAGGTTTCAGTATAGCAATTGCAATAAGTAATTGTAAAGGAACTTGATAAATATTCCTCCTGTATATAGCTGCTTATAAGTATAAGGAAATTATCACCAGGTTCTGCAAATAAGGTGCCTGTTATATAGTCCCTGGTGATGTCCTATTAAGGAAGCTAAATTCTCCAGTTAATATTAATATCGCTCCGTCTATACTGTCAAACCATATCCCTCAAGCATAAAGCAAAAAAGGAGGCCAACTTGTATTGGATACTGTGTGCAATATAGGATCCTGGAGACACAGAGCAGGTGAGCGCTAACTAGATAATTAGTACACAATATGTAAATACAGAGTAAAACCTTGTAAAGTAGATTGGACTCTTTGCAGGGGCTGCCTAAATACTAAAACTGACCCCCTGGTAAGGCTCAGGATGGATGAGTTGTACTTGAAAGAAAAGAAGACAAAAATACAAAACATAGCGTAATACTGTAGATATATAGGACAAACAAACAAACAACATACAAGACTAAAAACTAACAGCTGAGATCAAGGTGAAAATTATTAAAAAAAAAACATTTAATGAAACATGTAATTGAATACTATGACAATGGACATAGGAAAAATATCTGTGTATTTTTTATATTATTTTTCCTATGTCCATTGTCATAGTATTCAATTACATGTTTCATTAAATGTTTTTTTTTTTTTGTAACTTAAATTTTATTGCATTTTTCCAAACAAGTGATACAGAATACAGTATACATTACATTCATTTTTAGTGTTAATCTCCGCTATAGACAGTACCGTATGTCAGCTTGTGAGACATATCCCGGTTTTTCGGGCCCTACTCGACCGGATTGTTTTGGGTAGACTAGCAATAAAGATAATAACATTATTCACATAGTACGATTGATTCAAATTGACAAACACAAAATCAATAAAGAAAAAATAAATAAATAATAATAAAAAAAAATAAAAAAAATAAAAAGGAGGTGGGTAGGAAGGGGGTAAAGGGGTGGCGCGGCCGGAAGAGGAGCATCGACTCATGCTAGGTCTCTTCACCGCTCCTAGTAAGGTTCTTTGTGGGTTGCGTCCTCTCCAGTTTAACACCTCTGTAGGCGTTCTGTCTATTTGTCTGTGTAATCGTCGTGAGCTGAGTTTCCGCTCCTAAAGGAGAACGTACCTTCATCTATCACAGCCAGATTGTGTTCCTCTCAACCCCGGGGATATCCGTCTGCGCCAGCCAAGGCGTCCATACTTTGAGATAATTGGTGCCAGTGTCGTTAACTAGACTCGTCAACTTTTCCATCTGGCAGATAAACCACAATCGATTTCGAATCTTTGGGATACTTGGAATTTCGGGGCGTTTCCATAGTGCTGCTATCTCGCTCCGTGTGGCTATTGCAAAATGTGCTATTAGTTTATTGTTTGCTTTGGACAGGCCCGTTAGTGGTCTATTCAAGAGGAATAGCCATGGGTCTGGGGGAATAGTGAGGTCGAAGACTCTCTGTATCCAATGTCTAATTTCTTCCCATAGTGGGGAGATCCGCGGGCAAGACCACAGCATATGTAACAGATCGGCCGATCCTCCGCACTGCCGGGGGCATAGTGAGGAGGATCCAGGCACGAACTTGGCTAATTTCATTGGGGTGAGGTACCACCGCATTAGGACCTTATATGCGTTCTCCTTTAGTGTGGTACATATGGAGCTTTTTGCCGTGGCCATATATATAGCGTTCCACTCGTCATCTTCTAATGTCTCTCCCAGGTCTCTTTCCCATTGGGTTCTAAATGACGGTGGCTGCTGTCTAAAGTTCGCAGAATCAACTACTTCCTTGTACAATTGTGATGTGAGTCCCTTTGTGTCGGTCTCTGCCAGACAGAGCTTTTCGAATGACGTCAGGGGGGGGTATGGGGCAAATTTGTTATAAAATGCTCGAAGCTGGAGGTACCTAAAAAATTCTGAGTGGGGTATATCTTTTTCTTCTCTGACGTGATCAAACGTTTTAATCTTGCTATTGTAACCCTCCAGATCTTTAATTCGTATATAACCTTTATGTTTCCAAATTGATGCATCTCCCTCCAGAAGGCCAGGAGCGAACTTGGGATTGTTCCAAATTGGGGACATCGAAGAATTACTCGTTGTGAGAGAGTATTTAGTCTTATTAGCCTCCCAGATAGACAACGAGTTGGTCATTGAGGAAAGCGGCATGTTAGCAGATCGTCGTGCTGTTTTAGGTAGCCAAATCAAGTTGCGTATTTTTAAAGGAGCGCAGGCAGCACTCTCTAATTCCACCCACCGTTTTAAATGTGGACTGGATTGCCATTGAACAATTTGGCTTAATTGAGCCGCTTTGTAATATGAGAGCAGGCAGGGTACCGCTAGGCCCCCTGCTAGGACAGATCTTTTCATATTTAATTTGTTGACTCTCGGTTTTTTCCCTCCCCAGATAAATTTAGAGATTGCAGACTGAAGTGAGAGCAAATCCTTCAGTCTGAGTGGCACTGGTAACGTCTGGAAAAGGTATAGGATACGGGGGAGTAGGTTCATTTTGACGCTATGTATCCTACCTATCCAGGATATTCGTATAGAGGACCATTTATGGAGGTCAGCTATCAACGTCCGAATTAGGTTGGGGTAATTTGCATTGTAGATGTCTTTGGTGTTCTTGGCTATGTGGACTCCTAGATATTTTATGTATTTCTGTTGCCAGTGGAAGTTAAAATTCAGTTGCAATAACTTCTCTACGTGTCTAGGGAGATTGATGTTGAGGGCTTCAGATTTAGCTTGATTTATTTTAAATCCCGAAATGCTCGAGAATCTGTCCAATAAATCCAATAGGTTTGGCAAGGAGGTGAGGGGCTTTGAAATAATTAGTAGGATATCATCTGCGTACAGGGCCGCTTTATGTGTTTGAGAATATACGTTTAACCCTGAGATGTCCGGGTTGCCTCTAATTTGCGCCGCCAGTGGTTCTATACATAGAGCGAACAGGAGAGGGGATAATGGGCATCCCTGTCTCGTGCCACTCTTAATTTGAAAGGGGAGAGATGGAAAGCCCTGGTGTATTACCCTGGCGGTAGGTCCTGAGTACAGCGAGAGAATCGCTCTACTCACCTGATCCCCAAAGCCAAATGCCGCAAGCGTCTCCTTCAGGTAAGGCCAGTCTATCCTATCAAAAGCTTTTTCTGCATCCAGACTTAACAGCATACTTTGTGTGTTATTTTTAGTGGCCAATTCTACCAGATCAATAAATCGCCGGGTATTGTCCGCTGCCTGTCTGCCTTTAATGAATCCGACCTGATCTGGGTGTATAAGTCTGGGTAGGATTAGACATAATCTATTGGCCAATAGTTTAGCGTATATTTTAATATCAGTATTGATTAGGGATATGGGCCTATAACTTTTGCAGTCCAGCGGATCTTTACCTGGTTTATGGATTAATGATATAGACGCCTGTAACATCTCTCTGGGGATGGGGGCTCCTGCTAATATTGCATTGAACACGTGGAGCAACCTAGGGGCTAGTACTTTGGCAAATTTCTTATAGTATAGCCCCGAGAAGCCATCTGGCCCTGGGGCTTTTGAGGGTTTGAGTTCCTTAATGGCTTGTGACACCTCCTCTATAGTGAAATCAGCGCCCATGGCCTCTCTCTCTGCCTCTGTCAATCTCCCTAGTTTTGAGCTGGCTAAGAAATCTCTCAGCTTCTCGCTCGTTTTAGCGTTATGTGCCACTTTCTCTCCATTATATAGTGTTTCATAGAACGAACCAAATTCTTCTACTATTTTCTTAGGGTTGGCCGTGGGGGTACCTGATTTTAAGCGTATAGCTTGGATATTAAACTTCACTTGTCTGTCTCTTAACGCTCGAGCCAGCATAGTATCCGGCCTGTTCGCTTTTTCGTAAAATTTCCTCTTAGACCAACTCAGCGCGTTGTCTGCCCTGGAGGTCAACAACATGTTTAGTTCAATTTTGGTATCTTTCAATTCTTGTAGGGTTTGCGGGTCTGGGTTATTCTTATGGAGTGATGTAAGGGAATGTAATCTCGATTGAAGCTTCATAATTTTTGAGTCCCTTTCCCGTTTTCTCCTAGCTGTGGTGCTAATTAGTATGCCCCTCAGCGTCGCTTTGTGAGCCTCCCATAATACAAACTGGGAATCTACAGAGCCTGTGTTTGTGTGGAAGAATTGAACTATTTCTTCCTTTATTGTCTCATAAATCTCAGGAATTTTTAGGATTGATTCGTTGAGCTTCCAGTTCGCTCCTGGTCTGCCTGTTCGGATGTGCTCGCACCTTAGCTCTATCGGTGCATGGTCAGACCATGAAATATCATGGATCCCAGCTCGGGAGACCATAGGAACCAGTTGGCAAGAGACGAAAAAATAATCAATTCTGCTGTAGGAGCTATGAGGGTGGGAATAGAACGTATAGTCCCTATCAGTTGGATGTAGTTCTCTCCATATGTCAGTCAGTTGGTTGTCTTTGAGGCCCTTGCGTAAAGAGGTCCCCACTTTTTTATGTACTGTGCCCGTATTCCCTGATCTGTCTAGATTTGGTTGCATGACCATGTTGATATCCCCTGCGAGTATTACGCCGCCCCTTGCGACGGTGCGTAGAGTCCGAAAAAAGTCTTCAAAGAAGACTGCGTCCTGCTCGCAGGGGGCATAGATTGTGGCCATTGTGATGCATTGCTCCCGTATCGTGCCCACTAGTATAACAAAGCGTCCCTCTGTGTCTCTTTTAATAGTTTGGGCTACAAATGGGATTTTATTATGGAACAAGATGGCCACTCCACGTTTTTTAACCGGTGCGGAGGAAAGGTAGAACTGGGCATAGTCTTTGTCTAGGAATTTAGGCGCGTTGGTCTTGCTAAAATGAGTCTCCTGTAACATTAGGACATCTGCGTGTTTTCGTTTATAGTCAGTGAAAGCTATTTTTCTCTTGGTTGGGCTATTAAAGCCCTTAACGTTATGTGATATAAGGGTTAACGCCATCACTTAATGTGTGAGAAGTGTAACAAACTAACGTTTGATGACTCACCCTGTCCACTTTGTCCCTTGTTCAACTGGCGGACGTTTTTGGTGTTACCATCCGGCAAAGTTCTTGTGTTCCGTCTAGGTCGGCATCCTCCCCGGCCGGATGGGGAAAGGATTGGGAGGGGTAGGGAGGGAGGAGACAGTACAAGGGAAAACACATAAGGGGTAAAGCAAAATTGGAAACATAAGTTAAACCGCTTTGTAATAATGAAAAAAAATAAAAGAAAAACCAGAGCTCCCCTCGGGGTCCCCCGAGTGGGAGTCTGACGCCCAATGGGCAGGTCGGTATGCCTGACCTTCCAAAATGGCCGGCTTTCCCTTCCCGGGACCGACCCCCCTGGGACTTGTTTGAGGTCCTGATTCGTCAGGGACCTATATGAGGAACACATGTACGACATCGTGGGTGAATCCCACCGGCGCAAAACTGATAACTAACTTAACCTTAAACTGTAGCGTGATTTTTAACTTTATAACGACTTACAGCAGTACCTAAGTTATAGTGAGTGCATATCCATATATATACATGCATATACCCAGCATTTGAATGAACCCAATTATTTAATGATTTAATGAACATATTTAACATATTTAACCCATTAACCCTATATAACATATGAACCATAAATAACATATATAACCTACAACATATACAACAGAAGCAACAGATATTCTATACCATCTAACATACATATAACATAACATACAGAGCCTCATTGAAACTTTATTGGGAAGGGTCCTGCGAGGAGCTAGGCTGCTGGGACCAGCTGGGACCCCAACCCAATGTGCAGTGTACGACAAACCTATACATTTGCACGCCCCGGGCGAGTGGATTTAAAATCGTGGCAAGCTCCTATTGGCCCAAGCAGCACACATTTGGTACTAGGTGGCGAGAAGATTTTTTTGTTCGTCGAGTAAATTTTTTGGTGATTTGTCGACCACTGTATATGTGTGTATATATATCTATATGTGTGTGTGTGTGTGTATATATATGTATATATATGTATATATATGTGTACAGGTAAACCCCGTTATAACGCGGTCCACCCCGAGACCACCGCGTTAGTAACAGGGTCGCGCAAATACAAAATGGCCGCCACATCGGCGCATCATCACCCTCCCCCCCGCAGCACCCTTCACCCCGCGGGGCAGGAAATGGGAGCGGGGATGTCCCTCCGGTCCCCGCTTCCCCCTGTCACCGCGGGGCAGGAGATGGGAGCGAGGATGTCCCTCCGGTTCCCGCTTCCCCCTGTCATTGCGTGATAGCTCACGGGGCAGGAGATGGGAGCAGGGATGTCCGTCCGGTCCCCGCTTCCCCCTGTCACCGCGTGACAGCCTGCGGGGCAGGAGATGGGAGCGGGGATGTCCCTCGGGTTCCCGCTAACCTCTGATCCCCCCACTTGCCCGGTGCTCCCGCTGCCTGCATGGAGGTGGTAGTGGGGGGTTTCTTCTCCCCACCGCTGTCCCCGGCGCTCCCGCTGCCTGTGTGGGAGGAGGGGGGGGAGCGAGTGGTGGTGCTGGTCGCGGCCTTCCCTCTGTTCCGACCCCTCGTCTGTGTAGAGTGAGAGAGTGTGTGTGTATGTATATATGGAGAGAAACTGTATGTATATATGGGTGTGTGTGTATGGGTGTGTGTGTGTGTGTGTGTGTGTGTGTGTGTGTGTGTGGGTGTGTGTGTGTATGGGTGTGTGTGTGTATATGGGTGTGTATGTGTATATGTGTGTGTGTGTGTGTGTGTGTGTGTATATGGGTGTGGGTGTGTGTGTGTGTGTATGGATGTGTGCGTGTGTGTGTGTGAGTGAGAGTGTGTGCAGTGAGCAGTGTGCTATGAGCAGTGTGCTGTGAGCAGTGTGTGCAGTGAGCAGTGTGTGCAGTGAGAGTGTGTGCAGTGAGAGTGTGTGCAGTGAGAGTGTGTGCAGTGAGCAATGTGAGCAATGTGAGCAGTGTGTGCAGTGAGAGTGTGTGCAGTGAGCAGTGTGTGCAGTGTGTGCAGTAAGAGTGTGTGCAGTGAGAGTGTGTGCAGTGAGCAGTGTGCAGCGAGCAGTGTGTGCATCAATATCACCAATATGAGTCAGTATGCCAAGGAGAAAGAAACCGGAACAGAAGCAACAGCGTACTGGACGACATGAACTGCAGAGCTCAAAAAGATGGAGGAGGCGTTATGCAAACCCAGAGTAGACACCGGAAAGGTGAAGGCCCGAGGGGGGATGGCGCAGCATCAAATTGAAGAGCTCAAACGCAGGTTGCCGAGGCGCAAGATACAAGCTCCCGAGCGGAGAAAGGTGTACCGTCCGACAGGGGCTCCTGTCATTGTCGCTATAAACCAGAGATGGCTGATACCCGCAAGCTTCTGGACTACACATCCAAATGAGATCGCCCGACTGCAGCTGAGCTGGACAAGGTCTGGGAAGAGCACAGGCAGTTGCAGGTCAGAAATAGAGGAAAAGAAACAGATTAAAGCCTTGCGCTGAACCTGCTAGGAGATGTGGAGTCGCTACTCAACAGCCAAAGAAGATGAACTGGCAGCTGCCTGAGAGAAAAAGAAATGAATAGGACATCTTCGTTGACCTAGAGAAGGCACTGGGCTGAGTGTGCTGGCCGCAAATGCGCGGAGAAACAAAAGCGGTGACCTGGATGAGATACTCGAGGCTCTGAAACTGAGCAAGAGTGCTACGTTTGGACTCTAATGCTGTCCACAGGAGATTCCTCAGCTGAAGTTGGAGAAAGAGGTTACAACCCTAAGACAGACCCTTGGGTCACAGAAAGCAATGCCATGGGAAAAAGAGTGGTAGAGATAAAGCAAGTGAGCGCACCAGGAAGCGTGACTGCATAATACCGTTGCAGTGTTACAGTGCTACTTTTTTCACAAGGCATGGGATGGGAAGAACCAAGGTGGCTATGTAGTACACAGTAAAGAAGCCAGTTGTACTATGGGACCCATAGTGGTTTCCTTGCAAGGAGCACCCGCGTGAAGGAAGTGAAATGGGACTAAAGAGTGTCCTGTTTGTAAGGTGAGAAAGACCTCACAGTTTGGTCCAGCAACACTCCCAATGGAGTAAGTTAAGGGGACAAGAAAGACAGGCCCAAGCCTTCGAGTCTGACCGACTGTAAAAAGAGAGGCATCATGGGGTGACACTTGGGTTAAAAAGACCCCCACTCAATTGAAGTTCTGAAGATAATAATGTGAAACCCAACACTGAAGGTTATGCTGATGGAAAAGGTCCAAAACCCATCACCGCTAAAGCGAGTGCTGTCTTCACAGGAAAAGGCCAAACAAGCACTGGAATGTATGCAATGAGCTGTACTGAGTTAACTCTTCTACTAGGGTGAAGGAGTCTCTGAACAAACAAGGAGATAGGGAGGTACCAGTCCTCAGGCCCATATGGCCTGTAATTACCCCAAAAAGAAAATGCCTAAATTGGAAGCAAGAAAAAAAAAAAGGGGAGGAAGGCCCGACGTCAGACATTTTCGCCAAAGATGCTGGTGCACGGGAATGTTGCCGGGCCGCTCCACAGACAATGTTTCGCATGGGGAGGGATATGTGACAGCAGTCACTAACTCGTAGGCTGGAATAGTAATGGAGAGATGCTAGCGCCAGTTCACAGAGTGTTAACTCCTAGACACGAAAAGAGGACACCTGCAGCTAATTAAGCAGGAGGCCTGAGAGACTGCAGGTTGAAAAGCAGGAAGTGACCACACACAGAGAAGCTTGTTTTGTCCACAGGAATGTGGGAGAACTTCCCGGCAGGGAAGACCGTTGCTGTTGATTTGGTCCCCCAGTCCTGCGAGGACTAGGCTGCTGGGACCACGACTGGGACCCCAACCCAATGTGCAGTGATACGACAAACCTATCAATTTGCACCGCCGCGGGCGAGTGGAATTTAAAATCGTGGCAAGCTCCTATTGGCCCAGCAGCACAACATTTTGGACTAGGTGTGCGAGAAGATTTTTTTGTTTCGTCGAGTAAATTTTTTTGGTGATTTGTCGACCACTGAATATGTGTGATATATATATCTATATGTGTGTGTGTGTGTGTATATATATGTTATCTATATTGTATATATATGTGTACAGGTAAACCCCGTTATAACGCGGTCCACCCCGAGACCAACCGCGTTAGTAACAGGGTCGCGCAAAATACAAAAATGGCCGCCACATGGCGCACATCACCCTCCACCCTCCACCCCCGCAGCACCCTTCACCCCGCGGGCAA
Organism: Ascaphus truei; assembly: GCA_036426205.1. NCBI lineage: Eukaryota > Metazoa > Chordata > Amphibia > Anura > Ascaphidae > Ascaphus > Ascaphus truei. Next base: position 43,543 of record WSYH01002266.1, on the reverse strand, counting down.
AATGGGAGCGGGGATGTCCCTCCCGGTCCCCGCTTCCCCTGTCACCGCGGGGCAGGAGATGGAGCGAGGATGTCCCCCGGTTCCCAGCTTCCCCTCTGTCATTGCGTGATAGCTCACGGGCAGGAGATGGGAGCAGGGATGTCCGTCCGGGGGAAATCAAACAAAGGCCATGCTCCTCACCCCTGTCAACCGCCTGTGATCGCCTGCCAGAGCAGGAACGCCAGGTGTTCTCTGGTGTCTCTTCACCTAAGGCTGGGAGGACACGTCTTTCCCAGATCTTCTCTCCTTTTCCAGTGATTAGAAGAGGCGGATGGTGAGAGAGGCGTGGAGTGCGTTGGGGGTAGGGTGGGCACCGTGTCAATGAAAGATCATGTTTCGGATGTCCTGTTCCCGCACTTGTACTTGCCCGTGGTTCCTCGCTTAGATGGAATGGGGGTTTCTCTCCCCACCTGTCCGTGCCCGGCGCTCCCGCTGCCTGTGTGGGAGGAGGGGGGGAGCGAGTTGGTGGTGCTAGGTCGCGGCCTTCCCTCTGTTTCCGACCCCTTCCGTCTGTTAAGAGGAGAGGTTGTGTTATGTATATGATGAGAGAACGTATGTATATATGGGTGTGTGTGTATGGTTGTGTGTGTTGTGTGGTGTGTGTGTGGTGTGTGTGGTTTGTGTGTTGTTGTGTGTTATGGTGTGTGTGTGTGTGTGTGTATATGGGTGTGTAATGTGTATATGTTGTGTTTGTGTGTGTGTGTGGTTGTGTATATGGGGTGTGGGTGTGTTGTGTGTGTGTGTATGAGTGTGCGTGTTGTGTGTGAGTGAGAGTGTTGCATGAGCAGTGTGCTATGAGCAGTGTGCCTGTGACATTGTGTGGGTGCAGTGGCATGTGGTGCAGTGAGAGTGTGTTGCTGAGAGTGTGTTGTGCATGAGAGTGTGGTGCAGTGAGCATGTGAGCAATGTGAGCAGTGTG